>BLSH010442929.1:87652-97684 GCA_018402905.1 Glandirana rugosa | reverse complement strand
CCAAGGACGACCACGAAACTCCCTGTCTAATAACAAGAAAAAAAAATCTTATAAAGAAATAACTTTCCAAAAAGTATATGTTCATTTTCTATATATCACATATATATACTGTGAATTTGTATCAATAATAACACAATGTGACAACGGATGTATAAAATAGCGAGAATTTAAAAATCAACTATGTTAGTTTGTATATAGTCTTGTTATATACCAAGAAGTAATTCTCATAACGAGGGGGAGGTCCGTGGGGATTACCCATGTTGTACCGGACCCCCCTTGACATCATAAGGAATAGAGCGGATATCGGGGTCTTGACATGACCACAACCATAATCAAGTCACCCATCAACGAGAGCTCAACATACGACCGTAGCTAGTTGTTATTATTATAGTGATCGATGCCAGCATACAACTCGAGAGCAACTACCCACTGAACTAATACCAACACCAGTACAGTTCTGGGGCTATAGGCGAGATAAGGAATACTACAGTTCCCCCCAGGCCATGTTGTACCCATTAGGGGTGCCTGGAGGGGGAGCAATACTCTTAATGAAGAACCATATATTGTTCTGATATATGTTTGATTGTATCAACTAAAAATTTAAGAGCGATAAAATATGTAGGCAACAGTGTAACACAATAATAACTATGTTTAAGTGTCATATATATACACTATATATCTTTTACTTGTATATGAAAAACCTTTCAATAAAGAAATATTCTAAAAAAAAAGAACAATAATCTGTCCCTCAAAGCACCAGCAGGAACCTCTCCCTATAGCAAAATGAGATGATTTTAGAACAATAATCTGTCCCTTACAGCACCAGCAAGAACCTCTCTCTATTGCAGTAGGAGATGATTTTAGAACAATAATCTGTCCCTTACAGCACCAGTAGGAACCTCTCCTTATAGCAGTATGTAATAATTTTAGAACAATAATCTGTCCCTCACAGCACCAGCAGGAACCTCTCCATATAGAACTAGGAGATGATTTTAGCACAATAATCTGTCGCTCACTGCACCAGCAGGAACCTCTCCCTATAGCAGTATGTGATGATTTTAGAACAATAATCTGTCCCTCACAGAACCAGCAAGCACCTCTCCCTATAGCAGTAGGAGATGATTTTAGAACAATAATCTGTCCCTTACAGCACCAGTAGGAACCTCTCCCTATAGCAGTATGTAATAATTTTAGAACAATAATCTGTCCCTCACAGCATCAGCAGGAACCTCTCCCTATAGAACTAGGAGATGATTTTAGCACAATAATCTGGCGCTCACTGCACCAGCCGGAACCTCTCCCTATAGAACTAGGAGATGATTTTAGGACAATAATCTGTCCCTCACAGCACAAGCAGGAAGCTCTCCCTATAGAACTAGGAGATGATTTTAGAACAATAATCTGTCCCTCACAGCAACAGCAGGAACCTCTCCCTATCGCAGAATGAGATGATTTTAGAACAATAATCTGTCCCTTACAGCACCAGCAGGAACCTCTCCTTATAGCAGTAGGAGATGATTTTAGAACTATAATCTGTCCCTCACAGAACCAGCAAGCACCTCTCCCTATAGCAGTAGGAGATTTTTTTAGAACAAAAATCTGTCCCTTACAGCACCAGCAAGAACCTCTCTCTATTGCAGTAGGAGATGATTTTAGAACAATAATCTGTCCCTTACAGCACCAGTATAAACCTCTCCCTATAGCAGTATGTAATAATTTTAGAACAATAATCTGTCCCTCACAGCACCAGCAAGAACCTCTCCCTATAGAACTAGGAGATGATTTTAGCACAATAATCTGTCCCTTACTGAACCAGCAGGAACCTCTCCCTATAGCAGTATGTGATGATTTTAGAACAATAATCTGTCCTTCACAGCACCAGTAGGAACCTCTCCCTATAGAACTAGGAGATGATTTTAGAACAATAATCTGTCCCTCACAGCACCAGCAGGAACCTATCCCTATAGAACTAGGAGATGATTTTAGCACAATCTGTCGCTCACTGCACCAGCAGGAACCTCTCCCTATAGCAGTATGTGATGATTTTAGAACAATAATCCGTCCTTCACAGCACCAGTAAGAACCTCTCCCTAGAGAACTAGGAGATGATTTTAGAAAAAAAATCTGTGCCTCACAGCACCGGCAGGAACCTCTCCCTATAGAACTAGGAGATGATTTTAGAACAAAATCTGTCCCTCAAAGCACCAGCAGGAACCTCTCCCTATAGCAGTACGAGATGATTTAGAACAATAATCTGTCCCTCACAGCACCAGCAGGAACCTCTCCCTATAGAACTAGGAGATGATTTTAGAACAATAATCTGTCCCTCACATCACAAGCAGGAAGCTCTCCCTATAGAACTAGGAGATGATTTTAGAACAATAATCTGTGCCTCACAGCACCAGCAGCCACGTCTCCTTATAGCAATGGGAGAAAATTTTAGAACAATAATCTGTCCCTCACAGCACCAGCAGGAACCTCTCCCTATAGCAAAATGAGATGATTTTAGAACAATAATCTGTCCCTTACAGCACCAGCAGGAACCTCTCCCTATAGCAGTAGGAGATGATATTAGAACAATAATCTGTCCCTCACAGAACCAGCAAGCACCTCTCCCTATAGCAGTAGGAGATTATTTTAGAACAAAAATCTGTCCCTTACAGCACCAGCAAGAACCTCTCTCTATTGCAGTAGGAAATGATTTTAGAACAATAATCTGTCCCTTACAGCACCAGTAGGAACCTCTCCCTATAGCAGTATGTAAAAAATTTAGAACAATAATCTGTCCCTCACAGCATCAGCAGGAACCTCTCCCTATAGAACTAGGAGATGATTTTAGCACAATAATCTGGCGCTCACTGCACCAGCAGGAACCTCTCCCTATAGAACTAGGACATGATTTTAGGACAATAATCTGTCACTCACAGCACAAGCAGGAACCTCTCGCTATAGAACTAGGAGATGATTTTAGAACACTATTCTGTCCCTTACAGCACCAGCAGGAACCTCTCCCTCTCGCAGAATGAGATGATTTTATAACAATAATCTGTCCCTTACAGCACCAGCAGGAACCTCTCCCTATAGCAGTAGGAGATGATTTTAGAACTATAATCTGTCCCTCACAGAACCAGCAAGCACCTCTCCCTATAGCAGTAGGAGATTTTTTTTAACAAAAATCTGTCCCTTACAGCACCAACAAGAACCTCTCTCTTATGCAGTAGGAGATGATTTTAGAACAATAATCTGTCCCTTACAGCACCAGTAGGAACCTCTCCCTATAGCAGTATGTAATAATTTTAGAACAATAATCTGTCCCTCACAGCACCAGCAGGAACCTCTCCCTATAGAACAAGGAGATGATTTTAGCACAATCTGTCGCTCACTGCACCAGCAGGAACCTCTCCCTACAGCAGTATGTGATGATTTTAGAACAATAATCTGTCCTTCACAGCAGCGGCAGGAACCTCTCCCTATAGCAGTATGTGATGATTTTAGAACAATAATCTGTCCTTTACAGCACCAGTAGGAACCTCTCCCTAGAGAACTAGGAGATGATTTTAGAACAATAATCTGTCCCTCACAGCACCAGCAGGAACCTCTCCCTATAGAACTAGGAGATGATTTTAGAACAATAATCTGTCCACCAAAGTACCAGCAGGAACCTTTCCCTATAGCAGTATGAGATGATTTTAGAACAATAATCTGTCCCTCACAGCACCAGTAGGAACCTCTCCCTATAGCAGTATGTAATCATTTTAGAACAATAATCTGTCCCTCACAGCACCAGCAGGAACCTCTCCCTATAGAACTAGGAGATGATTTTAGCACAATAATCTGTCGCTTACTGAACCAGCAGGAACCTCTCCCTATAGCAGTAGGAGATGATTTTAGAACAATAATCTGTCCTTCACAGCACCAGTAGGAACCTCTCCCTATAAAACTAGGAGATGATTTTAGCACAATCTGTTGCTCACTGCACCAGCAGGAACCTCTCCCTACAGCAGTATATGATGATTTTAGAACAATAATCTGTCCTTCACAGCAGCGGCAGGAACCTCTCCCTATAGCAGTGTGTGATGATTTTAGAACAATAATCTGTCCTTCACAGCACCAGTAGGAACCTCTCCCTAGAGAACTAGGAGATGATTTTAGAACAATAATCTGTCCCTCACAGCACCAGCAGGAACCTCTCCCTATAGAACTAGGAGATGATTTTAGAACAATAATCTGACCCTCAAAGCACCAGCAGGAACCTCTCCCTATAGCAGTATGAGATGATTTTAGAACAATAATCTTTCCCTCACAGCACCAGCAGGAACCTCTCCCTATAGAACTAGGAGATGATTTTAGAACAATAATCTGTCCCTTGCAGCACCAGCAAGAACCTCTTTCTATTGCAGTAGGAGATGATTTTAGAACAATAATCTGCCCCTTACAGCACCAGCAAGAACCTCTCTCTATTGAAGTAGGAGATGATTTTAGAACAATAATCTGTCCCTCACAGCACCAGCAGTAAATTCTCCCTATAGAACTAGGAGATGATTTTAGCACAATAATCTGTCGCTCACTGCACCAGCAGGAACCTCTCCCTATAGCAGTATGTGATGATTTTAGAACAATAATCTGTCCTTCACAGCAGCGGCAGGAACCTCTCCCTATAGCAGTATGTGATGATTTTAGAACAATAATCTGTCCTTCATAGCACCAGTAAGAACCTCTCCCTAGAGAACTAGGAGATGATTTTAGAATAAAAATCTGTGCCTCACAGCACCGGCGGGAACCTCTCCCTATAGAACTAGGAGATGATTTTAGAACAATAATCTGTCCCTCACAGCACCAGCAGGAACCTCTCCCTATAGAACTAGGAGATGATTTTAGAACAATAATCTGTCCCTCAAAGCACCAGCAGGAACCTCTCCCTATATCAGTACGAGATGATTTAGAACAATAATCTGTCCCTCAAAGCACCAGCAGGAACCTCTCCCTATAGAACTAGGAGATGATTTTAGCACAATAATCTGTCCCTCACAGCACCAGCAGGCACATCTCCTTATAGCAGTGGGAGATAATTTTAGAACAATAATCTGTCCCTCACAGCACCAGCAGGAACCTCTCCCTATAGCAAAATGAGATGATTTTAGAACAATAATCTGTCCCTTACAGCACCAGCAGGAACCTCTCCCTATAGCAGTAGGAGATGATATTAGAACAATAATCTGTCCCTCACAGAACCAGCAAGCACCTCTCCCTATAGCAGTAGGAGATTATTTTAGAACAAAAATCTGTCCCTTACAGCACCAGCAAGAACCTCTCTCTATTGCAGTAGGAGATGATTTTAGAACAATAATCTGTCCCTTACAGCACCAGTAGGAACCTCTCCCTATAGCAGTATATAAACATTTTAGAACAATAATCTGTCCCTCACAGCATCAGCAGGAACCTCTCCCTATAGAACTAGGAGATGATTTTAGCACAATAATCTGGCGCTCACTGCACCAGCAGGAACCTCTCCCTATAGAACTAGGAGATGATTTTAGGACAATAATCTGTCACTCACAGCACAAGCAGGAACCTCTCCCTATAGAACTAGGAGATGATTTTAGAACACTATTCTGTCCCTTACAGCACCAGCAGGAACCTCTCCCTATCGCAGAATGAGATGATTTTAGAACAATAATCTGTCCCTTACAGCACCAGCAGGAACCTCTCCCTATAGCAGTAGGAGATGATTTTAGAACTATAATCTGTCCCTCAGAGAACCAGCAAGCACATCTCCCTATAGCAGTAGGAGATTTTTTTTGAACAAAAATCTGTCCCTTACAGCACCAGCAAGAACCTCTCTCTATTGCAGTAGGAGATGATTTTAGAACAATAATCTGTCCCTTACAGCACCAGAAGGAACCTCTCCCTATAGCAGTATGTAATATTTTTAGAACAATAATCTGTCCCTCACAGCACCAGCAGGAACCTCTCGCTATAGAACTAGGAGATGATTTTAGCACAATAATCTGTCGCTTACTGAACCAGCAGGAACCTCTCCCTATAGCAGTATGTGATGATTTTAGAAAAATAATCTGTCCTTCACAGCACCAGTAGGAACCTCTCCCTATAGAACTAGGAGATGATTTTAGCACAATCTGTCACTCACTGCACCAGCAGGAACCTCTCCCTACAGCAGTATGTGATGATTTTAGAACAATAATCTGTCCTTCACAGTACCAGTAGGAACCTCTCCCTAGAGAACTAGGAGATGATTTTAGAACAATAATCTGTCCCCCAAAGCACCAGCAGGAACCTCTCCCTATAGCAGTATGAGATGATTTAGAACAATAATCTGTCCCTCACAGCACCAGCAGGAACCTCTCCCTATAGAACTAGGAGATGATTTTAGAACAATAATCTGTCCTTCACATCACAAGCAGGAAGCTCTCCCTATAGAACTAGGAGATGATTTTAAAACAATAATCTGTCCCTCACAGCACCAGCAGGCACGTCTCCTTATAGCAGTGGGAGATGATTTTAGAAAAATAATCTGTCCCTCACAGCACCAGCAGGAACCTCTCCCTATAGCAAAATGAGATGGTTTTTGAATAATCTGTCCCTCACAGAACCAGCAAGCACCTCTCCCTATAACAGTAGGAGATTATTTTAGAACAATAATCTGTCCCTTGCAGCACCAGCAAGAACCTCTTTCTATTGCAGTAGGAGATGATTTTAGAACAATAATCTGTCCCTTACAGCACCAGTAGGAACCTCTCCCTATAGCAGTATGTAATAATTTTAGAACAATAATCTGCCCCTCACAGCACCAGCAGTAACCTCTCCCTATAGAACTAGGAGATGATTTTAGCACTATAATCTGTCGCTCACTGCACCAGCAGGAACCTCTACCTCTAGCAGTATGTGATGATTTTAGAACAATAATCTGTTCCTTACAGCACCAGCAGGAACCTCTCCCTATAGCAGTAGGAGATGATTTTAGCACAATAATCTGGCGCTCACTGCACCAGCAGGAACCTCTCCCTATAGAACTAGGAGATGATTTTAGCACAATTATCTGTCGCTTACTGAACCAGCATTAACCTCTCCCTATAGCAGCATGTGATGATTTTAGAACAAAAATCTGTCCTTCACAGCACCAGTAGGAACCTCTACCTATAGAACTAGGAAATCATTTTAGAACAATAATCTGTCCCTCACAGCACCAGCAGGAACCTCTCCCTATAGCAAAATGAGATGATTTTAGCACAATAATCTGTCGCTCACTGCACCAGCAGGAACCTCTCCCTATAGCAGTATGTGATGATTTTAGAACAATAATCTGTCCCTCACAGAACCAGCAAGCACCTCTCCCTATAGCAGTAGGAGATGATTTTAGAACAAAAATCTGTCCCTTACAGCACCAGCAAGAACCTCTCTCTATTGCAGTAGGAGATGATTTTAGAACAATAATCTGTCCCTTACAGCACCAGTAGGAACCTCTCCCTATAGCAGTATGTAAACATTTTAGAACAATAATCTGTCCCTCACAGCATCAGCAGGAACCTCTCCCTATAGAACTAGGAGATGATTTTAGAACAATAATCTGGCGCTCACTGCACCAGCAGGAACCTCTCCCTATAGAACTAGGAGATGATTTTAGGACAATAATCTGTCCCTCACAGCAAAAGCAGGAAGCTCTCCCTATAGAACTAGGAGATGATTTTAGAACAATAATCTGTCCCTCACAGCACCAGCAGGCACCTCTCCCTAGAGCAGTAGGAGATGATTTTAGAACAATAATCTGTCACTCACAGCACAAGCAGGAACCTCTCCCTATAGCAGTAGGAGATGATTTTAGAACTATAATCTGTCCCTCACAGAACCAGCAAGCACATCTCCCTATAGCAGTAGGAGATTTCTTTAGAACAAAAATCTGTCCCTTACAGCACCAGCAAGAACCTCTCTCTATTGCTGTTGGAGATGATTTTAGAACAATAATCTGTCCCTTACAGCACCAGTAGGAACCTCTCCCTATAGCAGTATGTAATAATTTTAGAACAATAATCTGTCCCTCACAGCACCAGCAGGAACCTCTCCTTATAGAACTAGGAGATGATTTTAGAACAATAATCTGTCCCTCACAGCACCAGCAGGAACCTCTCCCTATAGCAGTATGAGATGATTTAGAACAATAATCTGTCCCTCAAAGCACCAGCAGGAACCTCTCCCTATAGAACTAGGAGATGATTTTAGCACAATCTGTCGCTCACTGCTCCAGCAGAAACCTCTCCCTATAGCAGTATGTGATGATTTTAAAAACAATAATCTGTCCTTCACAGTAGCGGCAGGAACCTCTCCCTATAGCAGTATGTGATGATTTTAGAACAATAATCTGTCCTTCACAGCACCAGTAGGAACCTCTCCTTAGAGAACTAGGAGATGATTTTAAAACAAAAATATGTGCCTCACAGCACCAGCAGGAACCTCTCCCTATAGAACTAGGAGATGATTTTAGAACAATAATCTGTCCCTCACAGCACCAGCAGGAACCTCTCCCTATAGAACTAGGATATGATTTTAGAACAATAATCTGTCCCTCAAAGCACCAGCAGGAACCTCTCACTCTAGCAGTATGAGATGATTTAGAACAATAATCTGTCCCTCACAGCACCAGCAGGAACCTCTCCCTATAGAAATAGGAGATGATTTTAGAACAATAATCTGTCCCTCACATCACAAGCAGGAAGCTCTCCCTATAGAACTAGGAGATGATTTTAGAACAATAATCTATCCCTCACAGCAACAGCAGGCACGTCTCCTTATAGCAGTGGGAGATGATTTTAGAACAATAATCTGTCCCTCACAGCACCAGCAGGAACCTCTCCCTATAGAACTAGGAGATGATTTTAGAAATATAATCTGTCCCTTACAGCAACAGCAGGAACCTCTCCTTATCGAACTAGGAGATGATTTTAGAACAATAATCTGTCCCTCACAGCACCAGCAGAAATCTCTCCCTATAGAACTAGGAGATGATTTTAGAACAATAATCTGTCCCTCACATCACAAGCAGGAAGCTCTCCCTATAGAACTAGGAGATGATTTTAGAACAATAATCTATCCCTCACAGCACCAGCAGGCACGTCTCCTTATAGCAGTGGGAGATGATTTTAGAACAATAATCTGTCCCTCACAGCACCAGCAGGAACCTCTCCCTATAGAACTAGGAGATGATTTTAGAAATATAATCTGTCCCTTACAGCAACAGCAGGAACCTCTCCTTATCGAACTAGGAGATGATTTTAGAACAATAATCTGTCCCTCACAGCACCAGCAGAAATCTCTCCCTATAGAACTAGGAGATGATTTTAGAACAATAATCAGTCCCTCACAGCACCAGCAGGCACCTCTCCCTATAGCAGTAGGAGATAATTTTAGAACAATAATCTGTCCCTCACTGCACCAGCAGGAACCTCTCCCTATAGCAGTATGTGATGATTTTAGAACAATAATGTGTCCCTAACAGCACAAGCAGGAAGCTCTCACTATAGAACTAGGAGATGATTTTGGAACAATAATCTGTCCCTCACAGCACCAGCAGGCACCTCTCCCTATAGAACTAGGAGATGATTTTAGCACAATAATCTGTCCCTCACAGCACCAGCAGGAACCTCTCCCTATAGAACTAGGAGATGATTTTAGAACACTAATCTGTCCCTTGCAGCACCATCAGGAACCTCTCCCTATCGCAGTTGGAGATGATTTTAGAACAATAATCTGTCCCTTAACCAGTTCCCTACCGACGCATAGTAAAATGACGTCGGCAGGGACTGGCTGTCGATCCGGGAGGACGTCATATGACGTCCTCCGCTTCTCGCCGCTACTGCGGGCCCCTAGGGGCCCGCACAGCGGCGATCGCGGATCGCTCGTCTGCCGGGGGGTTGTGTCCCCCCCAGATCGGGGTAAAGAGCCAATAAAATTGGCTCTTTACCCCGTGACCGGCTGTGTCCAATCACAGCCGGTCACAAATGAGCCTCACGTGCACGCCGC
>BLSH010442929.1:67290-85732 GCA_018402905.1 Glandirana rugosa | reverse complement strand
CCTGTCTAATATCAAGATTTTAGTAGAGGATGACGATATCCCTCTCCAAGGACGACCACGACATTCCCTGTCTAATAACAAGATTTTAGTAGAGTAAGACGCTATCCCTCTCCAAGGACGACCACGACATTCCCTGTCTTATCACAAGATTTTAGTAGAGGATCAAGATATCCCTCTCCAATGACCACCACGTCACTCGTGGTCTAATAACAAGTTTTTAGTAGAGGATCAAAATATCCCTCTCAAAGGACGACTACAACACTCCCTGTCTAATAACAAGATTTTAAAAATGTATGACGATATCCGTCTCGGTGCAGTGTAGCATGAGAGAGTAATTGAGATTCAAAGTGTGAGAGCGCTGAAAGCTGAAAATTGGTCTGGGCAGGAAGGGGGTATAAACTTCCTGTATTCAAGTGGTTAAAGCACCAGTAGGAACCTCTGCCTATAGCAGTATGTAAAAATTTTAGAACAATAATCTGTCCCTCACAACATCAGCAGGAAACTCTCCCTATAAAACTAGGAGATGATTTTTGAACAATAATCTGGTGCTCACTGCACCACCAGTAACCTCTCCCTATAGAACTAGGAGATGATTTTAGAACACTATTCTGTCCCTTACAGCACCAGCAGGAACCTCTCCCTATCGCAGAATGAGATGATTTTAGAACAATAATCTGTCCCTTACAGCACCAGCAGGAACCTCTCCCTATAGCAGTAGGAGATGATTTTAGAACTATAATCTGTCCATCACAGAACCAGCAAGCACCTCTCCCTTTAGCAGTAGGAGATTTTTTTAGAACAAAAATCTGTCCCTTACAGCACCAGCAAGAACCTCTCTCTATTGCTGTAGGAGATGATTTTAGAACAATAATCTGTCCCTCACAGCACCAGCAGGAACCTCTCCCTATAGCAGTAGGAGATAATTTTAGAACAATAATCTGTCACTCATAGCACAAGCAGGAACCTCTCCCTATAGAACTAGGAGATTATTTTAGAACAATAATCTGTCCCTCACTGCACCAGCAGGAACCTCTCCCTATAGCAGTATGTGATGATTTTAGAACAATAATGTGTCCCTCACAGCACAAGCAGGAAGCTCTCACTATAGAACTAGGAGATGATTTTGGAACAATAATCTGTCCCTCACAGCACCAGCAGGCACCTCTCCCTAAAGAACTAGGGGATGATTTTAGCACAATAATCTGTCCCTTACAGCACCAGCAAGAACCTCTCTCTACTGCAGTAGGAGATGATTTTAGAACAATAATCTGTCCCTTACAGCACCAGTAGGAACCTCTCCCTATAGCAGTATGTAATAATTTTAGAATAATAATCTGTCCCTCACAGCACCAGCAGGAAACACTCCCTATAGAACTGGGAGATGATTTTAGGACAATAATCTGTCGCTCACTGCACCAGCAGGAACCTCTCCCTATAGAACTAGGAGATGATTTTAGAACAATAATCTGTCCATCACAGCACCAGCAGGCATCTCTCCCTATAGCAGTAGGAGATAATTTTAGTACAAAAAACTGTCACTTACAGCACCAGCAAGAACCTCTCTCTATTGCAGTAGGAGATGATTTTAGAACAATAATCTGTCCATTACTGCACCAGTAGGAACCTCTCCCTACAGCAGTATGTAATAATTTTAGAACAATAATCTGTCCCTCACAGCACCAGTAGGAACCTCTCCCTATAGAACTAGGAGATGATTTTAGCACAATAATCTGTCGCTCACTGCACCACCAGGAACCTCTCCCTATAGCAGTATGTGATGATTTTAGAACAATAATCTGTCCTTCACAGCACCAGCAGGAACCTCTCCCTATAGCAGTATGTGATGATTTTAGAACAATAATCTGTCACTCACAGCACCAGCAGGAACCTTTCCCTATAGAACTAGGAGATGATTTTAAAACAATAATCTGTCCCTCACAGCACCACCAGGAACCTCTCCCTATATAACTAGGAGATGATTTTAAAACAATAATCTGTCCCTTACAGCACCAGCAGGAACCTCTCCTTATAGCAGTAGGAGATGATTTTAGAACAATAATCTGTCCCTTACAGCACCAGCAGGAACCTCTCCCTATAGAACTAGGAGAGGATTTTAGAACAATAATCTGTCCCCCAAAGCACCAGCAGGAACCTCTCCCTATAGCAGTATGAGATGATTTTAGAACAATAATCTGTCCCTCACAGCACCAGCAGGAAGCTCTCCCTATAGAACTAGGAGATTATTTTAGAACTATAATCTGTCCCTCACAGAACCAGCAAGCACCTCTCCCTATAGCAGTAAGAGATTTTTTTTGAACAAAAATCTTTCCCTTACAGCACCAGCAAGAACCTCTCTCTTATGCAGTAGGAGATGATTTTAGAACAATAATCTGTCCCTTACAGCACCAGTAGGAACCTCTCCCTATAGCAGTATGTAATAATTTTAGAACAATAATCTGTCCCTCACAGCACCAGCAGGAACCTCTCGCTATAGAACTAGGAGATGATTTTAGCACAATAATCTGTCGCTTACTGAACCAGCAGGAACCTCTCCCTATAGCAGTATGTGATGATTTTAGAAAAATAATCTGTCCTTCACAGCACCAGTAGGAACCTCTCCCTATAGAACAAGGAGATGATTTTAGCACAATCTGTCGCTCACTGCACCAGCAGGAACCTCTCCCTACAGCAGTATGTGATGATTTTAGAACAATAATCTGTACTTCACAGCAGCGGCAGGAACCTCTCCCTATAGCAGTATGTGATGATTTTAGTACAATAATCTGTCCTTCACAGCACCAGTTGGAACCTCTCCCTAGAGAACTAGGAGATGATTTTAGAACAATAATCTGTCCCTCACAGCACCAGCAGGAACCTCTCCCTATAGAACTAGGAGATGATTTTAGAACAATAATCTGTCCCCCAAAGCACCAGCAGGAACCTCTCCCTATAGCAGTATGAGATGATTTTAGAACAATAATCTGTCCCTCACAGCACCAGCAGGAAGCTCTCCCTATAGAACTAGGAGATGATTTTAGAACAATAATCTGTCCCTCACATCACAAGCAGGAAGCTCTCCCTATAGAACTAGGAGAAGATTTTAGAACAATAATCTGTCCCTCACAGCACCAGCAGGCATGTCTCCTTATAGCAGTGGGAGATGATTTTAGAACAATAATCTGTCCCTCACAGCACCAGCAGGCACCTCTCCCTATAGCAGTATGTGATGATTTTAGAACAATAATCTGTCCCTCACAACACCAGCAGGAACCTCTCCCTATAGCAGTAGGAGATGATTTTAGAACAATAATCTGTCCCTTAGAGCACCAGCAGTAACCTCTCCCTATAGCAGTAGGAAATTATTTTAGAACAATAATCCGTCCCTCACTGCACCAGCAGGAACCTTTCCCTAGAGCAGTAGGAGATGATTTTAGAACAATAATCTGTCCCTCACAGCACCAGCAGGAACCTTTCCCGATAGCAGTATGTGATGATTTTAGAACAATAATCTGTCCCTCACAGCACCAGCAGGAACCTCTCTGTATAGAACTAGGAGATTATTTTAGAACAATAATCTGTCCCTCACAACACCAGCAGGAACCTCTCCCTATAGCAGTAGGAGATGATTTTAGAACAATAATCTGTCCCTTAGAGCACCAGCAGTTACCTCTCCCTATAGTAGTAGGAAATGATTTTAGAACAGTCTGTCCCTTACAGAACCAGCAGAAACCTTTCCCTAGAGCAGTAGGAGATGATTTTAGAACAATAATCTGTCCCTCACAGCATCAGCAGGAACCTCTCATAGTAGTAGGAGATGATTTTGGAACAATAATCTGTCCCTCAAAGTACCAGCAGGAACCTGTCCCTATAGAACTAGGAGATGATTTTAGAACAATAATCTGTCCCTCACAGCACCAGCAGGAACCTCTCCCTATAGAAGTAGGAGATGATTTTAGAACAATCTGTCCCTCACAGCACCAGCAGGAACCTTTCCCTATAGAGGTAGGAGATGATTCTAGAATAATAATATGTCCCTCACAGCACCATCAGGAACCTCTCACTATAGTACCAGTGAATGATTTTAGAACAATAATCTGTCCCTCACAGCACCAGCAGAAATCTTTCCCTATAGCAGTATGTGATGATTTTAGAACAATAATCTGTCCCTCACAGCATCAGCAGGAATCTCTCCCTATAGCAGTAGGAGATGATTTTAGAACAATAATCTGTCCCTCACAGCACCAGCAGAAACCTTTCCCTATAGCAGTATGTGTTGATTTTAGAACAATAATCTGCCCCTCACAGCACCAGCAGGAAGCTCTCCCTATAGCAATATCTGACGATTTTAGAACAATAATCTATCCTTCACAGCAGCAGCAGCAGGAACCTCTCCCTATAGCAGTATGTGATGATTTTAGAACAATAATCTGTCCTTCACAGCACCAGCAGGAACCTCTCACTATAGAACAAGGAGATGATTTTAGAACAAAAATCTGTCCCTCACAGCACCAGCAGGAACCTCTCACTATAGAACAGGGAGATGATTTTAGCACAAAAATCTGTCCCTTATAGCACCAGCAAGAACCTCTCTCTGTTGCAGTAGGAGATGATTTTAGAACAATAATCTGTGCCTTACAGAACCAGCAGGAACCTCTCCCTATAGAACTAGGAAATGATTTTAGAACAATAATCTGTCCATCACAGCACCAGCAGGAACCTCTCCTTATAGAAATAGGAGAAGATTTTAGAACACTAATCTGTCCCTTACAGCACCAGCAAGAACCTCTCTCTGTTGCAGTAGGAGATGATTTTAGAACAATAATCTGTCTCTCACAGCACCAGCAGGAACCTCTCCCTATAGCAGTAGGAGATGATTTTAGAGCAATAATCTGTCCCTCACAGCACCAGCAGGAACCTCTCCCTTTAGAACTAGGAGATGATTTTAGAACAATAATCTGTCCCTCACAGCACCAGCAGGAATCTCTCCCTATAGAACTAGGAGATGATTTTAGAACAACAATCTGTCCCTCACAGCACCAGCAGGCACCTCTCCCTATAGCAGTAGGAGATAATTTTAGAACAATAATCTGTCACTCACAGAAAAAGCAGGAACCTCTCCATATAGAACTAGGAGATGATTTTAGAACACTAATCTGTCCCTTACAGCACCAGCAGGAACCTCTCCCTATCGCAGAATGAGATGATTTTAGAACAATAATCTGTCACTTGCAGCACCAGCAGAAACCTCTCCCTATAGCAGTAGGAGATGATTGTAGAACAATGATCTGTCCCTCACAGAACCAGCAAGCACCTCTACCTATAGCAGTAGGAGATGATTTTAGAACAAAAATCTGTCCCTTGTAGCACCAGCAAGAACCTCTCTCTATTGCAGTAGGAGATGATTTTAGAACAATAATCTGTCCCTTACAACACCAGTAGGAACCTCTCCCTATAGCAGTATGTAATAATTTGAGAACAATAATCTGTCCCTCACAGCACCAGCAGGAACCTCGCCCTATAGAACTAGGAGATGATTTTAGCACAATAATCTGTCGCTCACTGCACCAGCAGGAACCTCTCCCTATAGAACTAGGAGATGATTTTAGAACAATAATCTGTCCCTCACAGCACAAGCAGGAAGCTCTCCCTATAGAACTAGGAGATGATTTTAGAACAATAATCTGTCCCTCACAGCACCATCAGGAACCTCACTATAGCAGTAGGAGATAATTTTAGAACAATAATCTGTCACTCACAGCACAAGCAGGAATCTCTCCCTATAGAACTAGGAGATGATTTTAGAACACTAATCTGTCCCTTACAGCACCAGCAGGAACCTCTCCCTATTGCAGTTTGAGATGATTTTAGAACAATAATCTGTCCCTTACAGCACCAGCAGGAACCTCTCCCTATAGCAGTAGGAGATGATTTTAGAACAATAATCTGTCCCTCAGAGAACCAGCAAGCACCTCTCCCTATAGCAGTAGGAGATTATTTTAGAACAATAATCTGTCCCTTACACCACCAGCAAGAACCTCTCTCTATTGCAGTAGGAGATGATTTTAGAACAATAATCTGTCCCTCACAGCACCAGCAGGAACCTCTCCCTATAGAACTAGGAGATGATTTTAGCACAATAATCTTTCGCTCACTGCACCAGCAGGAACCTCTCCCTATAGCAGTATGTGATGATTTTAGAACAATAATCTGTCCTTCACAGCATCAGCAGAAACCTCTCCCTATAGCAGTAGGAGATGATTTTAGAACAATAATCTGTCCCTCACAGAACCAGCAAGCACCTCTACCTATAGCAGTAGGAAATTATTTTAGAACAAAAATCTGTCCCTTACAGCACCAGCAAGAACCTCTCTCTATTGCAGTAGGAGATGATTTTAGAACAATAATCTGTCCCTTACAACACCAGTAGGAACCTCTCCCTATAGCAGTATGTAATAATTTGAGAACAATAATCTGTCCCTCACAGCACCAGCAGGAACCTCTCCCTATAGAACTAGGAGATGATTTTAGCACAATAATCTGTCGCTCACTGCACCAGCAGGAACCTCTCCCTATAGAACTAGGAGATGATTTTAGAACCATAATCTGTCCCTCACAGCACAAGCAGGAACCTCTCCCTATAGCAGAATGAGATGATTTTAGAATAATCTGTCCCTTACAGCACCAGCAGGAACCTCTCCCTATAGCAGTAGGAGATGATTTTAGAACAACAATCTGTCCTTCACAGAACCAGCAAGCACATCTCCCTATAGCAGTATGAGATGATTTTAGAACAAAAATCTGTCCCTTACAGCACCAGGAAGAGCCTCTCTCTATTGCAGTAGGAGATGATTTTAGAACAATAATCTGTCCCTCACAGCACCAGCAGGAACCTCTCCCTATAGAACTAGGAGATGATTTTAGAACAATAATATGTCCCTCACAGCACCAGCAGGAACCTCTCCCTATAGCAGTAGGAGATGATTTTAGAACAATTATCTGTCCCTCACAGTACCAGCAGGAACCTCTCCCTATAGCAGTAGGAGATGATTTTAGAACAATAATCTGTCCCTTACAGCACCAGCAGAAACCTCTCCCTATAGCAGTAGGAGATGATTTTAGAATAATAATCTGTCCCTCAGAGCACCAGCAGGAACCTCTCCCTATAGAACTAGGAGATGATTTTAGAACAATAATCTGTACCTCACAGCACCAGCAGGAACCTCTCCCTATAGCAGTAGGAAATGATTTTGGAACAATAATCTGTCCCTCACAGCACCAGCAGGAACCTGTCCCTATAGCAGTAGGAGATTATTTTAGAGCAATAATCTGTCCCTCACAGCACCAGCAGGAAACTCTCCTTATAGCAGTAGGAGATGATTTCAGAACAATAATCTGTCCCTCACAGCACCAGCAGGAACCTCTCCCTATAGCAGTAGGAAATGATTTTGGAACAATAATCTGTCCCTCACAGCACCAGCAGGAACCTCTCCCTATAGCAGTAGGAGATTATTTTAGAGCAATAATCTTTCCCTCACAGCACCAGCAGGAAACTCTCCTTATAGCAGTAGGAGATGATTTCAGAACAATAATCTGTCCCTTACAGCACCAGCAGAAACCTCTCCCTATAGCAGTAGGAGATGATTTTAGAATAATAATCTGTCCCTCAGAGCACCAGCAGGAACCTCTCCCTATAGATCTAGGAGATGGTTTTAGAACAATAATCTGTCCCTAACAGCACTAGCAGGAACCTCTCCCTATAGCAGTATATGTTGATTTTAGAACAATAATCTGTCCATCACAGCACCAGCAGGAACCTCTCCCTATAGCAGTCTGAGATGATTTTAGAACAATAATCTGTCCCTCACAACACCAGCAGGAACCTCTCCCTATAGCAGTAGATGATTTTAGAACAATAATCTCTCCCTTACGGCAAGAGCAGGAACCTCTCCCTTTAGAAATAGGGGATGATTTTAGAACAATAATCTGTCCCTCACAGCACCAGCAGGAACCTCTCCCTATAGTACTAAGAGATGATTTTAGAACAATAATCTGTCCCTCACAGCATCAGCAGGAACCTCTCCCTATAGAACTAGGAGATGATTTTAGAACAATAATCTGTCCCTCACAGCATCAGCAGGAACCACTCCCTACAGAACTAGGAGATGATTTTAGAACAATAATCTGTCCCTCACAGCACCAGCAGGAACCTCTCCCTATAGCAGTATGTGATGATTTTAGATCAATAATTTGTCCCTCAAAGCACCAGCAGGAACCTCTCACGATAGAATTAGGAGATGATTTTAGAACAATAATCCGTCTCTCACAGCACCAGTAAACTGTACCTAATCCTGTATCAGATGGTTTTAGATCGCTAAGCTTTCCCCTCACAGCACCAGATGATTTTAGAACAATAATCTGTCCCTCACAGCACCAGTAAACTGTACCTAGTCCAGTATCAGATGGTTTTAGAACTCTAAGCTTTCCCCTCACAGCACCTCCAGGAACCTTTCTGGAATACAGGATAAGATGATATTAGATCTTTAATCTGTCCCTCACAGCACCAGTAAACTGTACCTAGTCCAGTATCAGATCATTTTAGAACGCTAAGCTTTCCCCTCACAGCACCGCCAGGAACCTGTCTGTAATGGAGGATGAGATGATATTAGATCGGTAATCTATTCCTCACAGCAGTAGTAAACTCTACCTAGTCCAGTATCAGATCGTTTTAGAATGCTAAGCTGTGTCCTCACAGCACCGCCAGGAATCTGTCTGTAATGGAGGATAAGATCATATTAGATCGACAATCTGTCCCTCACAGCGCCGGCTGCATGCTCTCCGTACACTAGCCTGAGACGATGTGACACGCGGCATACGCGACTCCAGCTCATTTAGAGGCTGGGTCACATGATGTACTAGCCTATCACAGCCATGCCATTAGTAGGCATGGTTGTGATGGCTTCTAAGGGCAAACGAGTAAAACGCTTGTTGATTGGTGGCCCTGCAGCTATAGAAAAGGCTCGCAAAATACCCGAATACCGAACCCGAACCCAGACTTTTTTGCAAATGTTCAGGGCACGGACACCCCAAAGTCCGGTACGGACCCGAACTTCACAGTCCGGGTTTGCTCAACTCTACTCCTGAGACCACCACCTTGGACCATTTTTTCCATGCCATGGCCCAACTATATGAGGACCCACACCAGGTAGCTACCGCAGAAGCCACACTCCATGCCCTTCAACAGGGCCGTCGTACTGCAGAGGACTATGTGTCTGAGTTCAGATGCTGGAGTGCTGACACCGCCTGGAATGATGCGGCTCTCTGCTACCAATTCAGGCTGGGACTCTCCGAGCCACTCAAGGATGAGCTGGCGTGCGTAGGGGTACCCCATACCATCGAAGCAATAAATAATCTGGCCATTCTAATTGAACGCCGCCTGTGGGAGCGCAGAGTGGAGAGCGCCATAGGATCTCTGCATCCTACCTGGATGCTTCCCTGAGTGCCTAATTACCCAGGACCAAGCCCAGTGGCAACCTCCTCCTCCTCTCCTCAAGATCTTCCCGAGCCTATGTAGATTCGACTCCTCCGCCCATCCCTTTCCTCTGAGGAATGACAGAGGCGCATGATCCACAACTTGTGCCTCTATTGTGGCGGTTCAGGGCATCTAGTGAGGAATTGCCCCGCCAAGGCTGGTAAGTGTCCAACGCCAGTCTCTGGAGAAGTGCTATCTTTACCAAGCTCCCAATATCACCTAATCCTCTACATCTCTCTACAGCTTCTCGACGGGAATATCCAAGTTCATGTCATCCTGCACTCAGGAGCGTGTAGTTGCTTTGTTAATCTCCTTTGCCGCCCAGCATCAGATCCCTCTCAGGCCCAAGGAATGTCCGATGTCTATTTGATTGGCCAACTGGTTGGTTATCAAGTCTGGCACAGTGACCCAAAACTTTTCCCCCTACCGGCCCGGACAGCCCATGGCCACTAGGAGTTCCTACTATTGGATGTAATCACTTCTCCACTGTTTCCAGTGATCCTTGGCATCCCATGGCCTCGTGTACACAGCCCTCACATTGACTGGAACACTGGAGAAGTTTGGTTCCTGTCTCCATACTGTTTGGGTCACTGCTTCCAGCCACCCCAGAAACTATCACCAGAGGTGCGCTCTATCAACCCTGATCCAGACCAGGAGACCCGCCTTGCTGTCCCTGAAATGTACCACAACTTTTTGGACATCTTTAGCAAGAAGGGGGTGGATCCCCTACCTCCTCATAGGCCGTATAACTTCCCAATAGATCTGTTACCCGGAGCCGAGGTCCCTTTTCACAGAATTTTTCCTCTTTCAGAAATGGAGCTAGTAGCCCTCAAGGCTTACCTGTAAGAAAACCTGCAGAGGGGGTTAATCCGACCCTGTACATCTTCCGCAGGGGCCGGAATTTTCTTCGTAGGACCATTCCCTCCGGCCGTGCATTGATTATCGGGACCTTAATAAGATTACGGTCAAGAACCGATATCCTCTGCCCCTGGTTCCTGAATTTTTCCAACACCTCGGTTCTGCAGCCATATTCACCAAGTTGGATTTTCGGGGGGCTTACAGCTTAATACATATACGGGAGGGGGTGAATGGAAGACGACTTTCCGGACCCATTTTGGCCACTTCAAGTATTTGGTCATGCCCTTCGGCCTCTGTAATGCCCTGGCCACGTTCCAGCACCTGGTCAACGATGTCTTCAGAGACTTTCTTGATCTATTTGTAGTAGTATATCTGGACAACATCCACATCTTCGCCCCCTCCCTGGAAGAACACCGTAAGCATGTCAGGAGTGTACTCAGCCGCCTACGGCAGCATGGCCTGTACACCAAGGCCGAAAAGTGAACGCACAGACATCGCCTTCTTGGGGTTTCACATCTCCACTACTGGCACGACCATGGACCCCCAGAAAGTAGCAGCTATTGCCGACTAGCCACCACCAGCAGACAAAAAGGTGGTACAATGTTTTGTTGTTTTTGCTAATTTTTATAGGAAATTCATTCGAGGACTCTCTGCCGTCATCGCCCCAATAATGCAGTTACCCAAACAAAATATCCATTTTGTCTGGACCCTGGAAGCGCAAGCCACCTTCCAAACATTAAAGAGACTGTTTTCTTCAGCACCTTTCCTCAAGCACCCCGACTTCACACAGCCCTACATCTTAGAAGTGGATGCCTCAGAGACCGCAGTCGGGGCGGTCTTGTCCCAGAGACAAGGACCTAAGGCTTCTTTGCACCCTATCCCTTTCTTCTCATGAAAGCTCTTTACTTATAATATGATGTGGACGACAGGGAGCTTCTAGCAATTAAATGTGTCCTGGAAGAATGGTGGTATCTCTTAGAAGGAGTAGCCCATCCAGTCTTGGTCTTCACAGACCACAAGAATCTGGAATACCTAAGAACAGCCAAGAGACTTTAGCCCTGCCAAGCACGCTGGGCCTTGTTCTTCTCCTGGTTTCAGTTACATATCACGTACCAGCCCAGATCCAAGAATGTTAAGCCAGATGGGCTGTCGAGGATGTTTCATGAAAAAGGAGAAGTACCTCCTGCTGATACCATTTTGCAAGCTCACAATTTCTTGTTAATTCAGGAAGGCCTACTAACCCGGATCAGGCAAACTCTGGCCAGCTCCGCTGCACCCGCAGACTCTGTACTTTCCCTAAAAGATGGGTTATGGTGGTCGCAAATTTTTGTGCCTGAAAAGCTGGACACTTCGGTCACCGAAAAACAGCTGAACTGCTTTTCCGCACCTTTCGGTGGCCACATATGAAAGAGGACTGCAAAAATTATGTAGGCACCTGCCCTATCTGTGCCAAAAACAAAACGAAGAGAGAGCTAAGGCTTGAGGCCTACTAAACCCACTACCCATTCCTGAGCGCCCTTGGTCTCAGATCTCAATGGACTTTATTGTGGAATTGCCCCCATCTGCAGGCTTCACAACAATCTTCATGGCCTCACGAAGATGGCACTCTTCATTCCGATGAGGGGCACCCCTTGGCCATAGAAACAGCCAAAGTATTCATCAGGGAAGTTGTCTGCCTACACGGCATTCCAAAAGACGCTGTATCTGATAGAGGGGTGCAGTTCACATCCCGAGTGTGGAGGTCCCTGTGTTCTATTTTGGCAATTAAACTGGCCTTCTCATCAGCCTACCACCCGCAGTCCAATGGTCAAACAGAAAGGACCAACCAGACCCTGGCGCAATACCTCCGCTGCTACTCCTCCTATTCTCAAGACTGGGTCTCCTTGTTGCCACTAGCCGAGTTCGCCTACAACAACTCCGTCCACTCTGCCACCAAACAGTCTCCGTTTTGGGTGATTCTCGGCTACCACCCACATTCCTGCCTGACTTTCTTCTGGAAAGTGCAATCCTGGCCACATTGGAGATTACCAAATTCCTGGAAAGTAACAATAAGCTACTACAGGAGACTCTTACTCAGACTCAGGAGCGCATCAAGGAGATGTTTGACAGGAAATGACAAGGAGAGCTTGATTTACAACCTGGAAATCGGGTCTGGTTGGCAACCACCAAACTAAGACTGTCCTGCCTGTCCTGGAAACTAGGGCCAAAAAACATAGTGCCCTTTCCGGTAAAGAGGAGAATCAATAAAGTGGCCTACGAGCTTGACCTCCCACCTACACTTAGAATTCATCCTGTGTTTCACGTACATCTTCTCAAGCCAGTTGCCAGGGACCTGTTTCCAGGACAGAAAACTGCCCCACCTGAACCTGTGTTGATAGATGGAGAGGAAGAGTTTGAGGTGGAATCCATCCTCGATTGAAGAAGAACAGGAGTCACGCAATTCCTTGTAAAGTGGAAAGGATATGGGCCTGAGTAAAATTTGTGGGAGCCAGAAAGCAACTTACACGCCCAAGAACTTGACAAAACTTTTTGGAGAAACAACCCGGCCAAGAGAGTCCAGTTGGGCATCCGGAGGCTGCCCCTTGGGGGGGGGGCAATGTTAGGAAAAGCAAAATGTGCCTGGAAATCGCCTGTGCGCGTCCACGCACGCCTATGCGTGCGTGTGTGCGCCCGTCTGTGCGTGCCAATGGCGACAAAATGGACTATTAAACCAGACAGCACCCTGCAGAAGATGCTGTCCATTCTACAGCATTTATAAAGAAAACAATTGCAGCGCCCAAATGATGTGATAAAATCTTCATAAATAATGAAAGAAAAAAATGTATATACGTTTATATATAAATTTAAGATACTATAGTCCCAACGTGGGAGACAAAGAGATGAGTCTCAATCCTCTCGTATCCTAATGCATCAGGGTAATCTTACCGACGTCAAGATGTTCAAGGAAACCAGGGGGTATTCTGATAAATCCAATAAGTAAAAGGATGTATGCTTACCAGAATCCCTTAGGTCATGCGCAGATATCAAGATGAATCGGTGGGTAAGTACTCAGATGTCATCCGGGGTCCTGATGAAGAACCGGCAAGCCACAGATATGCAAAAGGAGATGGTCCGGAACCTCACAGGTGTCATCAATGGTCGAGACCAGGAAAGGGCAGGGGTCAAAATCCCATCATGGATAGTAGTCTCCAACTTCTCACCTCGATCACTCCCAAAGGTTAATGGTGGATGGAATATTGCAATAGAATGGAGACAAGAACCGCAATAGTGTAATACTGTATAAAATCTAATTTATTGCAAGAAAATGAATTATACTCACAAGGTATAAAAATAAGGAGAGCTCTCAAAGTAAAAATCGTGACAGGGGGGGTATGGAAACCCGACGCGTTTCGGCTCCAATAGCTACAGCATTTCCTGCACCTGTGACCCCCTGTGATTACTCTTGAGAGACTTCCTGCATCTGTGACCCCGGCTATTTCTATGGACCTTGCTGATATCTGCCTGCCCTTGACATTAGCCTGTTTACAAGTATCCTCTTGCCTGCTCCCTTTGTACTTCTTCCGCCTGCATGTTGCCGACTCAGCCTGTACCCGACCATCCGTTTGCTTGATCCCTCTGTATCGCACCACCTGCCAGTTGCCGACCCGGACTGTACCACTACCCTCCAGTTTGCACGAGCCTCAGCAGACTTCTACCACCAACCATCTGAAATCTATCTAGCCCTCGTGCCCCCCCTGTGCTCCAGAGCTCCCTGTCCACACTACCAGGGGCCCTCAAACCAGGGACGCAAGGTACGTGAAAGCTTTTCAGAGTCAGAGAGCCCATACAACATAAGTTTGAGGAGGCATGAGTGTCTTCTGGGTCCCCGAGGATGACATTATCAGGAACTACCTCCTCCCAGCCACCTACACCTCCTTGGGTTTCTGGGGACTGAAAACCATGAACCCTTGAAGACTGCTGAGTGTTATCCTCCACTGTGTTGGTGGATGTGTGTTTGGCAGCTCTCCAGGAATGCTCTCTGCATAAAGAGGGCCTTGAGAGGAAAGGATGTCCTTCTCTTCCTCCCGCTGTTCTGCCTCAAGTGCCCTGTCAATGAATTCCACGAAGCGTACACTTCAGAAGGAATATTATAGGGACAGTGTCACTGATGCATGCATTGTCGCTGCTCACCATCCTTGTGGCCTCCTCAAATGGTGACTGCATCCTTGATCAGTAGCCATGGACGTGGCGAAAAGAAGCCAAGCTCCCTTGAGCCTGTCCTGGTGCCATGCTCACAGAGGTACTCATTGATGGCCCTCTGCTGTGCGTGCAGCTGCTGCAGCATTGCCAAAGTGGAGTTCCACCTGGTGGGCATGTCACAAATGAGGCGGTTGGTGGGCAGGTTGAATTCCCGCTGAATGTCAGCCAGCCGGGCACTGGCATTGTATGAACTCCGGAAATGACCACAGACTTTTCTGGCCTGCCTCAGGATATCTGGTAAGCCTGGGTACCTGGTCAAGAAATGCTGCACCACCAAATTCAAGACGTGTGCCAATCATGGAACACGTGTCAAGAGTCCCTGTCGGAGGACAGGTGGGTGCCATTGTCACATACAACCATTCCTGGCTCAAGCTGTCATGGCATCAACCACCTCTGAGCCTGCCCCCGCAGAGCTGACAGAATCTCTGCCCCAGTGTGACTCCTGTTCCCAAGACAGACTAACTCAAGCACCGCATGTCATCTTTTTAGCCTGACTGCTTGCATAGCCCCTTGAATGCTTGGGGAGTACTGCAGGTTCAGAGGGCAATTTTGCAGAAGAGGCCCCAGAGGTAGAAGAAGAGGAGGGGATGGAGGAGGCGGATGTGGCAAAATCACCACCAGCTTTTTGGAGGCGTGGCGGAACTAGCTTCAACACTGAACCCTGTCCTGCATCCTTCCAGCTGCCAGTAGAGTTACCCAGTGTGTCGTGAAGGAAAGGTAACGTCCCTGACCGTGCCTGCTGGACCATGAGTCAGCGGTAATATGAACCCTGCTGCTGACTGCCCTGTCCAACAAGGCCAAAACATTGCCTTCCACATGACGGTAGAGAGCTGGAATGGCCTTACATGAAAATAAATTTACTTTGGGAACCTGCCACTGTGGGACAGCACATTCCACAAATTCACAAAAGGGGGCAGAGTCTATCAGCTAAAAAGGCAGCAGTTAGAGTGCTAGCAATATTGCCAAGCTAGCATTAAGACGATGAGCATGTAGATGGCTGGGACAATATTTTTGTTTACGGGTCAGCTACTGGGTTAGGGATATTTGCCTGCTGAATTCATCTGGTGGTGTACTGCTAGCAGACTGGCTGCAAGTACTTGTGGCATGCATTGCTAGACCTGCAATCCTCTCAGTGCAGGTTTTGGAGAGGACTGGAGGTATAGAAGGGGTTGATATTCCAGATGAGGAGCAAGGCGCAGTCCGCCTTGTTTTCTGGTGTGGGTTTTTCAGGTACTGTTGCCAACGGACTGCATGGCTGGTCCTCACATGTCTTGTCAAGACAGTAGTGCCCAAGTGGCTGGAGTTCTGGCCGCGTTTGACCCACTTCAGATATAGATTGCAAATGGCAACGGTGGAATCTACTGCACAAGTGTTGAAAAATGCCCACACCAAAGAACTTTTGAAAGTCTGCGGGGAGCCAGCAGCACCCTGCACCTGTGGAGCACTGTGGTCTGATGCAATTGGGTGGCTGACCTTAAGCTGGCCCTTGGAGAACATCCTGCTTCATTGGAGTTGTGCCTCCTCCTCGTCCTCATCCTTACTTACCTCCTCTCTTCTCTCAGGCACCCAAGTACAGTCTGTATCCTCATCCCCTCCCTCCTCGTCACTGGAGCAAACTTGGCAGTATGCTGCAGCTGGGGGAACATGACTGCTAGTTTCTTGTGCTTCTGCTGCACCCCCTGTCTCTAGGCTCACACTACTCCCTTCCTCAACCTGGGAATCAACATCAGAGCCTTCAAATTGCTGCCCATCCTCCATCAGCATGTAACCGACACTATGGTTGAATAATTCTGGTGACTCCTCCATGCATGACGGTGGGGCTACAGAAGAAGTAACTGTGGACAAGGATCCGGTGGAATAGGCCACTTTGCCAGCTGCATTGGAAGGCAAACTTGTATGAGCCTGAGTGACAGAGGATGAGGAGGATGGGGATGGCTTAGTTATCCGCTCCACCAATTCTTCTGCATGTTGTGGCTCAATAGCACGGCCAACAGCAGAAAAAAAGGACAAGCATGACCCGCCTGCAGAGGATGCACCATGGCCGCCACCAACCACTTTTCACTGAAGACAGAGGCTACTTGCCCTCCTTTAGTGGCCTGGAGTGTCTGCCTCTCCTTTGTGGCCTTTCCGACATGATGGGGAATTTTTTTTAATACTGCACTACACTATATTATATACCGTACACCCCCGAATACACTGATATATAGTGTACACTCAATACACTGTGTGTGTGTGCATGTATGTGTATATATATATATATATATATATATATAATATATTAGACTGTATATATTTTAATACACCACGTCAAGTGTACTAAATACCGAACATACACCCCCGAATGCACAGATACAGTGTATTGAGTGTACACTATATGTATATATATATATATACTAGACTGTATATATTTTAAGACACCATGTCAAGTAGTGTACTATATATACCGTACACCCCTGAATGCACTGATATATAGTGTACACTCAATAAGCGGTTTGTATATATATTTGCTAGTCTGTATATATTTTAAGACACCACGTCAAGTACTGTACTATATACCGTACACCCCCGAATGCACTGATATATAGTGTACACTCAATACACTGTGTGTATGTGTGTGTATATATATATATATATATATATACACACACACACACACACACTAGACAGTATATATATTCAGGCACCAAGTCAAGTAGTGTACTATATACCATACATCCCCCGAATGCACAGATATATAGTGTACACTCAATACACTGTGTGTGTGTATATATATACTAGACTGTATATATTTTAATACACCACTTCAAGTATATTACATTCCGTACGTTCACCCCCAAATGCACTGATATATAGTGTACGCTCAATACACTGTGTGCTTATATATATGTATATATACACTAGACTGTATCTATTTTAATACACCACGTCAAGTGTACTATATACCTGTTACGTACCTGGGAGGTGAGCCAGACGGTAGAGGGAGACCTCTCCTACAACTCCGGCTCGTGGGCTGCTGGAAGTGATACAGCAACCACGGGAGCATGGCGGGGTAAGAGTGCCTAGTCAGTCCTGGGAACAGCGAAGCAGGAAACTGGATCAACTGGCTGGACAGCAGAGCAGGGTGCTGGAACAAACTGGCTGGACAGCAGAGCAGGCTCAGGCAGGTCGAGTTGGCAATGGGCGGGCAACAGCAGGCAAAAGAAGAAAGCAAAGACAGGTCACAAGGCAGGCCGAGGTCAGGGCAGGCAGCGATCAGACAAGGTGAAGGACAATCCGAGTCAAGGTCTCAGAAAGCAGATACAGGAACACAAGTAAACAGGAACGCAGAAGCTGCAGACCAAACAGCAATGTGCAAGTGCAGAAGCCCTGTTTAAATAGTCCTTCTGTCGCCAACATTGGTGACAACCGCGTGCACATTGTTGCGCGTGTGCGCTGGGATGAACGGATTGTCCCGTGGGCTTCCTGACAATACCATACGCACTCCCCTCAATGCACTATAATGCATTGATATATAGTGTACACGCAATACGCTGTGTGTGTGTATGTATATATACATATATATTTATATATATATATATATATATATATATATACACACACATATATACACTAGGGGTGCGCATCTTCACTGACCTCATGATTCGATTCGATTACGATTATCAGGTCAACGATTCGATTCGATTCGATTCCGCGATGCATCACGATGCATCACGATTAGGATACAGGGGTGTCGGTGGGTGGTGAGGGGTGTCAGTGGGTGGCTGTGAGGTGTCAGTGGGTTGCTGTGGGGTGTCAGTAGGTGGCTGTGGGTGTCAG
>BLSH010442929.1:40502-60244 GCA_018402905.1 Glandirana rugosa | reverse complement strand
TCCTATATATATATATATATATACTGCCTGCACTAACTGACTGTATATAGATTGCTGCCCTATCTATCGAATATATATTTCAACCTACACTAAACTGCCTGTACTTACTGACTGTATACAGATCACCCTATCTATCTAGTATAGATTTCACTCTACACTAACTGACTGACTGTATATCAATCGCCTTATCTATCTATCTAATATGTGTTTGTTTTACAGTAATCTGTGAGATCACTAATCTGTCACTACACTAGCTAACACTGAACTGCCTACACGCCGCTACTAGCTAAGCTCACTGTCTCTATCTCTCTCTAACACCGCCGTTTCACACACTACACTTTATATAGTGTGGGGCGTGGATTGAGGCTGCTGATCAGTGATTGGCTAAAGGCATCCTGCCTTTAGCCAATCATATCTCTCACAGCAGAGCGCTCTGTGATTGGCCAAAGCATGCAGGTCATGTGCATGCCTTGGCCAATCAGCGGGCGGCATTTTCCCACTATTGGAATGCATTATGACGCACTCGAAGTTCTCGCGACTGCCCCATATTGTTCTAAGTGTGCCGAACAGGCGAACGGGTTGTTCGAGTCGAACTTGCATTACTAACAGCCAGCCCATCCCTAGTCCTGGGTCAGGACAGCACAAGCTCTGAAAACCTCACAAGGGACATGGAGGAGGTGATAAAAGCCCTGGCTCAGAGCATGAAAGCCCAGCAGCAGGCCACCACAGAAGCCAACCATCGCCATGAGGAGGCAATGGCCTGGCAACAGGAAACCACACGCTTGCTGGTCACCCAGTTCACACTCCAGCAAGAAACGACTCAAGCTCAGGTAGTTACTTTATAAAAAGCAGTGCAGCATCTTGCACAGGGACAAGAACATACCATTGGTGCCTCTAGCAACCAGGTAGCCATAAGGACAGTCACTACCTACACAATTTGATGCCTAGTGCTGATGTGGAAGAATTCATTGATACTTTTGAGAGAACAGCAGAAAGAGAATGGTGGCTCCCAGACCAGTGGGCTGGTATTGTTGCTCGTTTCCTTACTGGGGATCCCCAGAAGGGATACTTCAATTTGTCAGCTGCTGATGCCAAGGGTTACAAACGGCTAGACCAAAATCCTAGTGCGCCTTGGGGGGGGGGGGGGGGCCAGCTATGTGGGCCCAAAGAGAACATCATTAGAGGTACTGCCTGGACTGTCCGTCAAGGGCTCAGATGCATGACCTGAGTCAGCTGGTCAAAAAATGGCTGCAGCCCGAGGTGTTAATGGGTTCCCAGATGGTGGAGCGGGTAGTTTTAGACGATTACCTAAGATCACTGCCAAATGACATTCACCGCTGGGTAAGTCATGGAGACCCCAAGACAGCAGATGACCTAGTGCAGTGGTTCTCAACTCCAGTCCTCGGGACCCACCAACAGGCCAGATTTTAAGTATTACCTTGGGGAGATGCAGACTAGAACACTGCAATCACTGAGCAGCAAATAATATCACCTGTGATATATTTCAGTTATCCTGCAAACCTGGCCTGTTGGGGGGTCCCGAGGACCGGAGTTGAGAACCACTGACCTAGTGGAAATGGTTGAGAAATACAGTATCTCACAAAAGTGAGTACACCCCTCACATTTGTGTAAATATTTTATTATATCTTTTCATGTGACAACGCTGAAGAAATTGCACTTTGCTACAATTTAAAGTAGTGAGTGTACAACTTGTATAACAGTGTAAATTTGCTGTCCCCACAAAATAACTCAACACACAGCCATTAATGTCTAAACCGCTGGCAACAAAATTGAGTACACCCCTAAGTGAAAATGTCCAAATTGGGCCCAAAGTGTCAATATTTTGTGTGGCACCATTATTTTCCAGTACGGCTTTAACCCTTTTGTGCATGGAGTTCACCAGAGCTTCACAGGTTGCCACTGGAGTATTCTTCCATTCCTCCATGATGACATCACTGAGCTGGTGGAGGCTAAGAGAGAGCCCGCTGCTCCAGGGGCTTTTCAAATCCTCACACAGATGTCACCTCGGAGTGCCTGCCACAGCTCGCCCCGGCACAGCTGAAGAAAATTGAAGAAGAGGCAGCACATCCAGGGAAATCCAAAGTGCTTTATTGGGTCACCAAATAAACTGTAGAACTACAGACACCAGCATACAATCATGGCAGACGTATTTCACACATCTCTCTCGTGTGCTTAATCATTACAATGACCGTATACTCTGAGGTTTCTTATATACACCCCCCCACACACACACCTGTATGGGGGAGGGGCTGCAACAATCAACCACAGGTGCACCACAAGATCAAATGGCCTGAGTATATACCAGCTGGTTCCATGCTTCCACTGTGGAGGGCTCCCCTAAGGGTGTTAACCCATCACACAATGAAGACATGCCATGCACCTACCGATGCACAAGTAAAGCGACAGCATACAGTTCATCCAGCCGTGTCAAACACATAGGGAACATGGTATCTATAATTACATAAAAGTACATAAAAACCTCCATAACAAAATAAGATAAACCAAAGACCCTCAGTAGGGCGATATCTGCAGATGTGATTGGTGATGTAGCTGGGGGCAGTGTTGTGGATGAAACAAAAAATCATTAAAATGTGTATATATAAACAAAAATTACATATAATGAATGAACAATGAACCCAACAAATGAAGAACAAAAAAGCTGTTACTTATGACACAAAGTAAAAATATATACATCCAACACATATACAGTGTGTGATAAAAATCCTAAATGTGTATATCCAGGCAAGGATCGTATGGGTGCGTGGGACCCACACAGACACAGCAATCCTTTCATCACTGACACTCGCATCTATATATAAAAAGAGGATCATTATCCATACAGATAAAACATATGGAGTCCAGCTAAGCAGCGTGTCTGTGTGTCTCTCTACAAAGGCATACCCTGATCCCTCAACCAGAGTGAAAACCTAGGTAACATGCCTTTGCAAAATATATGGCATAGTATAGTATAGTGTCCTGTATCATCATGCAAAGGGGAATGAACTCTCAATGTGTGCAAAGAGGCAAGAAAATGAGGAGAAGAGGGGGGCAGCATGAGATCAGTCCAAGCCATGCACAATGCACACATGGCCAGGATTGTTTCATGTGTGGAGGGAGGCGTACCGATCTATTCATAATAATGACCCATTCATAATTAAGTCCCGATGGAAAACGGGTCTGGAGAAAAATGATCCAGAACACCTCTCTCCGACACAGGGTCCTAAATGCATCCCCTCCCCTCAATGGCGGCTGGTGAAATTTTAGGATGGGGGAGGCACCAGACCCCGCTCTTCCTTTTTGACCCCTCCTACTTCTCATAAGCCCCACCCCATATAGTTTCCACCCATTGTGTCAGGAGTATACAGCCCAGCATCACCAGATAGGGTATACATCATCACCAGATAGGGTATACAGTCGCCAGATAGGGGCATACAGAGCCACCAAATAGGGATATACAGAGCCACCAGATAGGGGTATACAGAGCCACCAGATAGAGGTATACAGAGCCACCAGATAGGAGTATACAGAGCCCCAGATAGAAAACCAAATCCTCACAATACCATAAAACTCACCCCTACCCCCTCACCGTGGGAGTTGTGGCTCTGACAGCAACCCCCGCCGTCTCCCCACTATGCATTTTTCCTACTTCCTGTTGCCTTAATGCACAACTTGTCACTGCCACCCCTCCTGGTATAAACCTGAACTCACATTACTGATTTATCCCCATTATGGCACCCATTAAAGTGCCTAGCCACATTGGTGGACAGTTTCTTTTCTATACTGTAAATGTGTTCTTGTAAACGGTCCCGAAGTCATCTAATGGTTCTACCCACATACTGGAATTTGCAGATGGAGCAGGTAATAAGATATATGATATAATTGGAGTTACAGTTAAAAAAATACTTAAGACTTCCGGTTCCGGCGCTCTATGGAGAGGAGCAAGAAGCACTAGCTCCCGTTCAGCTCCTCCAAATACCGGCTGAAAAAGCTGCTAACAGCTGAAAGAAACCCCCTGCTGTCCTCACTTTCTCACAGGGGGAGCGGGATTGATCATTTTCTGGAGCGATCCGCGGTTTGGACACCGCTCCAGACAGAAGGAGAGGGACAGCGCGCCGAAGCCCACATGGCGCCTAAAACGAGCAGACAGGTGAACGGAGCGGGCGCAAGCAATGCCTTCCCCCAGCAAATGAGCGCACCAGACCAGCAAAGGCAAGCACTGCCGGACCCAGTGTCGCCAGCAGGTATTGCGCAGGCGGTTGTTACCCTACTAATCCCCATGATAGCCGAGGCAGTGGACAGGGCTGTATTTAAGGGCTTGGAACAGCTCCATAAGGAGATGCAGCTACAGTCCGCCAGGCTTAGCCATGCGGAGAAGCGCATTTCTGCGGTGGAGGATGACTCCACAGCAATCACGCGGCAGTAGCCAGGCGATCCACTACCCAAAAGGAACTCCTAGACAAGGTCGACGACCTTGAAAATAGAAGCAGGAGGAACAACGTCCGCATAATTGGAGTGCCGGAGACGGTTACAACTTCTGAGCTCATACAACTTTGCACCACCACTATATCTCAGCAACTAGGCCTCCGCGTCCCTTGCATTGTGGAAAGGGCCCACCGTATTGGTCAACCAGTTGAAAACCGCTCAAAGCCCAGGCCTGTGATAGTTAAGTACCTCAACTATACTGATAAACATGCTATCCTACAAACATTCAGAAAGTCACGTAATCTGTCTCTGGAGGACTGCTCTCTTCTAATATTTGCCGACTACTCCATAGAGGTAATGCGAAGACGAAAGGCGTTCTCAGCCACTTGCTCGGCTCTCCATATCCAAAAAGTTAAATTTAGCCTGGCCTATCCTGCAATACTCCATGTATTGACCGCCAAAGGCGACCGCCTAACATTCCACTCCCCGGCAGAAGCTGAATCCTTCCTGGAAAACCTTGAACCAACTGAGATGGAACAGGAACCTCACTCCCCATCGCAACCACCATCTGCCCCAAGGAGATCAGCCATGTCCCTGACCAAATCGGGCAACCACCACACCCCCCTCTCACAAAAAGGTCTGCTTTGGCCTACCACAGGTCAATCCTACTCCGGAAAGCCACTAAGCCTCTTAATGCCCTTGCTTCTCATCCGTATTGATCTTCCTATGTTGCTACCAGTTAACTATTTTTGTTCTCTCCATATCATATCAGGGCACACCAAAAACAAATTTGCATTTCTTGGACTTTGGTCTTTAACCTTCCAGGACCTGACTGGTAACTATACCTATTCTATCCCCTCAGAGGAATTTAGATGTTTGTTTACTATGGTTTATGCTTAATATTGGCACACATAAAATGTAAACTGTACTGGTTTTTCTTTACTTCTGCTCCTGGCTGCCCTCCCATCATGCCATAGTCATAACCTATTCATTCATCCTTCTCAGTTCCCCATCCCCATCTTACCCCTACACTCTTACCCCCTTCTCTCTCTCTATAATATTCCTCCTCCCTTTTCCTTACCACTTCTCCATTCCCCCTCTCTCTCTATTTCTTCTCTCCACCCCCTTTCTCCATCTTTCTTTCGGTCGAACACTGCATCCCGAGGGCTATAGGGAATTTCCTATAGTGGGAGCATGATGGACGGGCGTACCATAGGAAGTCCCTAGGGTGCTATAGGGGGGCTCCCCCCTAAAGAAATGTTTGTTCTCCAATGTGATGTTCTCGCTTATATGTGCTGCTTGTGTTCTATTTTTTATCACAGATTCTGTGTCTAGGCTTCGTGCTCCCGCCTTTGGAGAAGCCATTGCTACCACAACGTACATAACGTGCAAGACACCTCATCTATCTCTTCCAGAGATGCCATGGCTCCTCTAGAGAGCGGAAGCACCATAAAGGTAATATCATGGAATGTCAGGGGTCTTCGCTCCCCTAATAAAAGAATGCAGGTTTTGAGACATCTAAAAAGCTGATGTGGCCCTTCTTTAGGAGACACACCTTGGTGCTGACGACCTGGTTAGGCTCCGGAAGCTTTGGGTTGGCTCGGTCTATGGCTCCCCGGCAGTAGGCCGTAAGGCTGGAGTAGCCATCTTAATTAATAAACAGCTTTCTCATTCACTTTGGTCAATTGAATCTGACACGGAAGGGAAACGTATCACATTACACTTAAAGCTTGCTGAACGCAACCTTGCTATTTCAAATGTCTACGCGGACAACTCCCCCGGGCAACCCTTTTTCAATAAACTCCTCCACTGGGCACTACAAATCCCAGAGGCGGATCACATCATGGGAGGAGACTTCAACTCGGTAATGCACCTTGTTGAAGACCGTTTCCCAGCACCCTCCCCTCGCCTTATACCGGCAGCCCCCCTACCATTCTAGCTCAAACCATATCTACATTAGGTCTCACTGACTCTTGGCGGCTCTCCCACCCTACAGAAAGAGAGTACTCCTTTTTTTCTCCACCCCACAATTCCTTCTCCCAAATTGATTACCTTTTTGTCTCCCCCACTTTACTTCCATGCATCTCTCATTCATCTATAGAAACCATGGCAATCTCAGACCACTCCCCCATATCCTTACAACTAACTGGTTTTGCCACCCCTAGCTTGGTTAGGACCTGGCTCTGCACAGGTAGGATGTGTTCTGCAACTTTACCCTTGTAATGTGGATCAAGAAGGGTTGCCAGCCAGTAATGATCCCTCTCCTTGATACCACGAATCCTAGGGTCTTTTCGCAGGCTGTTCAGAAACAGAGAGCCCATGCAGCGTAAGTCTTAAGGAGGCATGAGTGTCCTTATAAATGTTGATGCAAAAATATTATTCAAAATTGTTGCATCCCGTTTGGCCCATCTCTTGCCATCGTTGCTTCATCCAGCCCAGGCAGGCTTTGTCACAGGCAGATCAGCTACTCTCAATATCCGTAAGGTCCTCCTAACCCTGGAGCATGCCAAGATGTTTCCAATAATTTCTCTCAATGCCGAAAAGGTTTTTCACAATATAAGTGTTGCCTGATTGTTCAGGGTGATGGAGACCTTCGGATTTTCGGGACCAGTTTTGGAATTCATTGAAAAAAAAATGTACTCACACCCAACAGCCCGCCTAGTCACCAACAGCTTTATTTCCCCTGACATTCCCCTAGCGAAGGGAATACGTCAGGGCTGCCCCCTCCCCCCCTTACTATTCAAAGTTAGCAATAGAGCCACTATCTAGAATACTCAACTTCCCAACCAGTATCAGTGGAGTCGCGTTCGGCAAACAAACGTTGCGCTCGGCTTTATTTGCGGACGATATTCTTTTGTTCTCGTCCAATCCTCCAACAGACTTTGACTTTCTGAATGATACATTGGCCACTTTCAAAAAAAAGCTCGGGCCTCAAAATCTATTTCGACAAAAGTGAAATTCTTCCCCTCAATCCGAAGCTTTCAGGGGCCTGGATGGGCTTGTCTCCCCTTATAGTTGCTAAACACCATATTGTCTATCTGGGTATCCATATTGGCAGGGATCCTGCTTCACTGTACAGTCTCAATTTCCCCCCGGTTATAGGTAAAATCATACAGGAGCTGGAGGCTTGGGCCACTCTTCCCATATCTCTCTTTGGAAGATGCCACCTCTTTAAAATTATATCTTTCGTCAGGTTGCTTTATCCCATGCAAACCCTCCCATTATTGCTCAAGCACCTGGACGTCAAAAGAATACATAAAGCTCTCCTTAAGTTTATCTGGAGGGGCAAAAAACCTGGAATCTCTATTCATAAGATGTGTCTCCCCAAGAGCGAAGGTGGGGTGGGTCTGCCCAATATAAGGTTCTACAACTTATCTTGCCTTCTCCGACAGGCACTAGATTGGCTGTCCGGGAACTCGAGATACTCTAGCCACGCGCTGGAGGAGGCTTTTGGTAGCCCCGTACAATGTGTCAGCGATCCTACATTCCAAGCTTTCATCACTACCCTCCCATCTCAAGAATAACTCAATTATTAGAGACACGGTCATTGCCTGGAGAGAGGTGTGGAAGCTACTGGGCCTACCCTCCGGTGTGTCGCAATGCTTATCAATTCAGGGAAACCCCATGTTCCTATCATCAGTCGATGACAAAACTTTCCAGCAATGGCTAACAAAGGATTTGCATCGAATAGACCAGATGTATGACTTACGAAATAATATGCCCAAGCACTTTTCTGAACTGGCTCAGCTCTATGCCCTACATCCATCCCAGAGCTTTCAATACCGCCAACTCAAATCTTATCTCAAGCCCCGGCATGGCCCTATGCAACATCCATGCACATCCTCTTTTATAGACCATTTGCTCTCAAACAATCAGTACTCCATTTCGGACATCTACTCCCACATTATTATATACCAGGCATCCAAATATGCTCTATCCCCCTTTCAACCCTGGATTAAGCCCATGGACAATCAGGAAGCTCATGTTCAAGTTCTTGCAGGGTACCAAAAGATTTGCAACCTTGTAATTTCAGAAGTATGGAGAGAAACGCAGTTCAAGATAGAGCTTACTGTGCATTTCTAAGGGGAACCTCTGACCCCTCTTCGCTATCTTGCCCATGGTGCTCTGAGCCGAGACCGACATTGATTCACAGACTGTGGAGTTGTGACCAGGTCTCTACCTTTTGGGATGGAGTGTTAGGATACATCAGTAAAGTCCAAAGTCTGAACTTGCCGAGGGACCCTATGCTCTGCCTGTTCAGCTATAACTCTACAACAGACTCTGAAACATCCACGGATAAAGACAACATCCCACAATGGGTGCATATTTGCCTGTTGGCACCAAGGAGGGTTATAATGCTGCAGTGGATCCAACCTACTCCTCCTTGAGAAGTTAGACACTCTCAAACAAAATTTCAAACCTTCTAAACATTTCTTTGCTAGATGGAGGAAATTCATGGAGCATTCCTTCACCTCTAAGGAAATAAGCCACCACATGTTCTCCTTCCGCTATGCAGAGTAGTATTTGAGGGCAAATATAGCCGGAACTCTGGGCAAGCTGAAACTATCTGAACCACCGTACTCTGACCCTTTGCAATGCCCTTCCTCACCCCCCAGCCATTGCATGATCTAGATTATGATTAACAAGCAAGTTATTTTGATTGTATAATGTATCTTATGTGTCTTCAGTACGCAATCTCCGCTTCTCTAGGTTATATCATATCAAAACACAGATGCCACGTCATAGGTAATTAATAGCTTTTGTGACATTCAGACATCACATTGACCTCCACTAATTAATATCTTTGTCTACGATTCTCTTACACTTATAAATATAATCTGCTAGAATCGATTCTACCCACTAAGAGTCAGCGATTCTCCTTTGGGTCACGTTATTTGCTTATCCCTTTTGAGGTGTCCAACTTAGTATTGTTTAAAATAATGTGATTATTGTTACTTATCTGTTTCATGTAAAAACTCAATAAACATATCTTAAAAAAAAAAAACTTAATCTCAAATGTTTTTTGAGTCACACTGGATTGGAATGTGTTGCCAGCATAAATATGCTGGCAGCATGGACAGCTTGTGGCCCCACCTCTATAGTTTCCCCTACAACATAACCAAGTTAGAGATTTAGATATTCTAGTTTGAAAAAAGCTAGGGGACAACGATTGGCCCAAAGTGGGTGCCCTGTGGGGAACCACATCAACCCCATCCTGTAAGATTTTTGCACATACCTCATCCAAGAGAAGGGTAGGTAGGTGTTTATTGAATATCTCTCTCACCTCATTAAATTCATTACTATATGGGGTAGAGATAGACGGATGAGCTTCCTGTCCCTCATTTTCCTCCCCCCTTTAAAAGTTAATTCCTGTTTTTGCTCCGGGCTATATTGAGGGCCCGATTGAGCATCAATTTTGAGTAGCCTCATTGTAAAAACCTATCATATAGGGCTTGGGCCTCGCACTCAAATTGTTGGCCATCACTGCAGATGTGACGCACCCACAGAAATTGGCCAAACGGGATAACCTTGATGGTATGCCTGGGGTGACCTGATTGGGTCAACAACAGAGAGTTTCCCGATAGGGATTTTCTATATAGGGAAGAGGATATACGATTCCCCATCCCCGTGAGGCAGACATCCAGATAACACATGGACCCTGGATCTGCAGTTCAAGTAAATGTTAAATTGTGGGCATTGTTATTCAAGTACCGCAACATGTGTGGCATAAGATCCACCCCATCTCTGACAATGAGTAGAAGGTCATCAATAAATCTAAGGTACAATAAAATAGATGACCTATGTGGGTTCCTACCTCCAAAGATGTGGGACCGCTTCCACCACCCCATGAAGAGGTTGGCCAATGAGAGCGAAAACTTAGCCTCCATAGCTGCCCCACACCTCTGGAGGTAGAACTCGCCATCAAAACAAAACAATTGTGCAACAAGAGATACTCCAATACATCACCAATAAAGAGTCTGCTCAATAGGCAGGTCTCGGAGTAATTCCAAATAGTATAGCACTGCTGTTTTCACATGATTGTGGGGAATGGAGGAGTAGAGGCTGCTTACATCAAAGGTTACCCATGCATAATTCTCCTACCATCTGATATCCTGTACAATACTGAGCAAATGGGTAGTGTCCTTCAAATATCCTGGGAGTTGGCTAACCAGGGGTTGTAGCTGCTTGTTAAGCCACTGGCCCAACTGCTCATTCAGGTAATTAAGCCCCGAAATGATTGGTCTACCATGCAGGGGGTTTAACCCTTTATGGGTTTTTGGTAAATGGTAGAACGTAGCCAGTACAGGGTGGTCAGGGATGAGGGACTCCGCTTCCTTGGAGCTAAACATACCCATTCTGACCCCCCCCCCCCTCCCCGTTGCACCAGCTGGATGATCAGACCCCTAAAACTTTTATTGGGATCCCCACTCAATTTATGTTTCAATACTTCTTTATTATGATTTCAAGTGAACATAACATAGCAAAGGGACAGTAAGAGGGTTAGAGCTTTACAGAGATTTTGAGGTACAGGACAGAATAACACAGTGGCTACCATATATACATTTTAGGTACACAGTATACAGGTTTCAGTGTCAACTACCTTCAGGGCCACTGTCAAAGGGTATGAAGAGAGATATGCTTATAGCTTCAGTCCCCAGGGTATCATGTTGGTAGTAGGAGGCGAGCCTGTATACTGTATTCCACACCTCTGGGGAATAAACCTGCAGATAAATTGCTAAACATAACCATAACTGTAGGCATATTTATATTACTTCAATGGTCAAAAGATCAGAATACTCCCCGGTTGTGATTATCTCAAGGCCCCCATCAAGGCACCCCACTGGGAGCACGCTGTGCCCTGTGGGATGGAGGGGCATGAAGAACTAAATTAGATCAAAATTGCATAGTGGAAGTCTTATCTAGAGTTTGACCATACCAGAGATAGTTCTTGACTGCTACTGTACAGGTACCTCAAGTAGGGGAAGAAAGGGGGGAAGGAACCAGTAGCAAGGTCCTAGTTTCAATCTTAAAGAGTGCAGTAAGGGCTGTTTAACCAGGTATCCCAGTGTGCCAGGAATTTAGAAGAGTTGGACATTGTGGACGCTAAGATTTTTTTTCCATCTCACATTGGTAGTTGAGAGTGTGTATCATGTCTGTATAAGAGGGTACTATAGGAGATTTCCAGAGTTTCGTAATGTTTATCTTAGCCGCTAATAGGAGGTGTATTACCACAGTGCACACCTTTAGATGGACAGTATGGGTGTTTTAAGTGTAGAATTGCTAACTCAGAATTTGGGTTGAACTGAGACCCGCAGAGTTCGGAAATCAGAGCAAATATCTTGTTCCAAAATGATCTTAAGCATTTACAAGACCATATTATATGGAGTAGTGTACCAGATTCTCCACAGCCTCTCCAGCATCTATCCAAGCAGGTTGGATATATCTTGGAGAGTCTAAAGGGTGTGTAATACCATAGGTGCAATGTCTTCTGGTATTGTTCCCAATGGTTTGCACATTTTGTGGAGGTATAGGTGCAGGAGAAAGCCTTACTCCAGAGTTCATCTGGAAAGGTTTCCCCAAGGCTTCTTCCCATTTGTGCATAGTGTTGGATTTAAAGGGTGTTGCTTGGTGTAGTAAAATGGAATAAAACAGCCAAATTCACTTTGCGGTCGGGTTAGTGTTGCGTAGATTCCCCACTCAGTTTAATATAAGTAGACCTGTCCAATAGCTGGCAGGCTGCCTTCTCTCTATATTGAACCTTGTTCATAACTACAATTAGACCCCCCTTGTCTGAATTCTTGACAATGATGGTATCATCTTTCATCAAATTGTCAACAGAGCTGTTGGATGTTAGAGATCATGCACTCCTCCACCTTCCATTTGAGGATGCCCCACAGATGCTCAATAGGGTTTAAGTCTGGAGATATGCTTGGCCAGCCCATTACCTTTACCCTCAGATTCTTTAGCAAGGCAGTGGTTGCCTTGGAGTTGTGTTTGGGGTCGTTATCATGTTGGAATACTGCCCTGCGGCCCAGTCTCCAAAGGGAGGGGATCATGCTATGCTTCAGTATATAACAGTACATGTTGGCATTCATGGTTCCCTCAGTGAATTGTAGCTCACTTATGCAGCCCCAGACCATGACACTCCCACCACCATGCTTGACTGTAGGCAAGACACACTTGTCTTTGTACTCCTCACCTGGTTGCCCCCACACATGCTTAACACCATCTGAACTAAATAAGTTTATCTTGGTCTCATCAGACTACAGGACCTGGTTGCAGTAATCAATGTCCTTAGTCTGTTTGTCCTCAGGAAACTGTTTGCGGGCTATCTTGTGCATCACCTTTGGAAGGGGCTTCTTTCTGGGATGACAACCATGCAGACAAATTTGACGCAGTGTGCGGCGTATGGTCTGAGCACTGACAGGCTGACCCCCCCCCTGCCCTTCAACCTCTGCAGCAATGTTGGCAGCACTCATATGTCAATTTCCCAAAGACAACCTGTGGATATGACTCTGAGCATGTGCACTCAACTTCTTTGGTCAACCATGGTGAGCCCTGTTCTGAGTGGACCCTGTCCTGTTAAACTGCTGTATGGTCTTGCCCACTGTGCTGCAGCTCAGTTTTCGGGTCTTGGCAATCTTCTTATAGCCTAGGCCATCTTTATGTAGAGCAACAATTTTTTTTTTCAGATCCTCAGAGTTCTTTTCCATGAGGTGCCATGTTGAACTTTCAGTGACCAGTATGGGAGAGTGAGAGCGATAACACCAAATTTAACAAGCCTGCTCCCCATTCACACCTGAGACCTTATAACACTAACGAGTCACATGACCCCAGGGAGGGAAAATTACTAATTGGGCTCAATTTGGACATTTTTCAGGGGTGTACTCGCTTTTGTTTCCAGCAGTTTAGACATTAATGGCTGTGTATTGAGTTATTTTGAGAAGACAGTAAATTTACACTGTTATACAATCTGTACACTCACTATTTTACATTGTAGCAAAGTGTCATTTCTTTAGTGTTGTCACATAAAAAAGATAGAATAAAATATTTACAAAAATGTGAGGGGTATACTCACTTTTGTGAGATACTATATATATATATTATAGGCTATATATTATGACGTTATGCTAGGCGCCATAATGGACAGGTGATACTTGTCGCCTCACATGCGATAACTTGGAGGCGACTAGAGAGAGCCTGACCTGGGTTTTTCCAGCCACTGTGGCAGAGCTGGTTCCGGCCCGGACTTTCTGTTCCACCCAAAGCCCTCTGCACCTGCATTTAATAAGCAGGAAGAGAACAGAGGGGAGCTTGATCTTGAATCTCAGTGGAGGAAAGCTGAGAGAGCCCTGTGTGCTATTCTGGACTCAAAACAAGGTTTGCATTGTGCTCATGTTTTGTGGGTGTCGGGGCCAACCTGTATAGTGAGGAATCACGATTGTTAGTTTAGCGCCAGATGGCAAGGTTTTGTTCTGTTTTTATTTGTTTGAACCTGCAAACCTTTTACAATAAGCCTGGCAAGCCACCAGATTTTTTTTTATATATCCAAATTTTATTTGGTTTTGATATAACAGAACAGAGGAACATGTACGGTTTGACAGCTTGAAAAGACACAAATAGACATATGCTAAAACGTGCAAAGTCTGTTAAGCTCGGTAGCATGTACAGTTCAAATAACCAGTATTAACCTACTAGGATTCATTCAAAGATACTTGGATAGAGGGGGTATAGACCTGAGAACGCCACTGCCCTCTCCTCTCCTGTCCCCTAGAGAGGAAACAGAGGTGGGGAAGTCAGACGAGCCGATCCACATCCTAATAGGGTTCTTCATAGCAAGTTAAGTACATAAAGGAGAAATAGAAACATTGTTAGGCAACGAGCCAGAAGTCTGCTTAGCATTATGTCTGTGTTAGAAGAAGACCTGTGCTAAAAGGACTTGTTAGAGCTTTTTTGCACTTTTGCGCGCTCCTGTGTGCACGTGCACCGGAAGCGGCGCCAAAAGGCTCTATTTAGGCTGAGTGCACCCTGCAGCAAGTGCTGTCTGATCTGCAGAGTGTGAGTTGTTTGCTGTGAGATTCTTAACCTGTTATCTGTTCCTGTGACCCGGCCTGTCCCGACTTTGTCTGATCTCCACCTGCACCGACCCCCGGCTTGCCTACGACCACTCTCCTGCCTGATTCCAGTGTACTTCTGCTGCTTGCCTGTTAACGACCCTGCCTAGACCCGACTATCCACAAGCCTGCTCCTTCTGTATCGCACTGCCAGCCCGTTCATGACCCGGCATGTATGACCATGCTTCTGTTGCACGAGTGCTCCAACGGACTTCCTACCACCACCAGTGACCCAGTCCGACCCTCGTGCCATCCTCCACTCCCAAGCCACCTGTCTGCTCTACTAGGGGTTCCCGGGTCAGGGTAGTAAGGGAGGTTGCCTACTGCATAAGTCAGACTCGTCCACAGGTACGTGACAGTATCAGACAGCCATGACTGAGTCTGCGCAGAGGCCCTCCCCTATGAATGAACTGTGTGAGCATTTGACCAGCCTTCCCCAACTTGTGAGAGACCTGCAAGCTGGCTACCTCTGGCTGGAGGACCAAATCCAGGAGCTCCCTCAGCACGCCATCATGCCCGCACCCATGGAGACAGAAGTGCCCTTGCCCGAATGATTTTCAGGGGACCGTAAGAAATTTGGGGCCTTTCACACATCCTGTGAACTTTTCTTTGCACCCCGCAACCTTCTCTCAGGAGAACACTAAAGTGGGACTGGTCATTTCCCTCCTCTGGGATGGGCCCCAGGCCTGGGTTCACTGGCTACTAGAGCAAAAGGCTCCCGAAACCACAGACCTGACACGGTTCTTCCAGGCTATGGCCCGACTATACGAGGACCCGCACCAAGCCGCCACAGTGGAAGCCGCGCTCGATGCGCTCCAGCAGGGCCACCGCCCAGCTGAGGAATATGTGTCGAAGTTTTGGCACTGGAGCGCCGACACCGCATGGAATGACGTGGCTCTCCATTTCCAGTTCCGGATGGTGTTGTCTGAGCTACTCAAGGACGAGTTGGCTCGTGTGGGCGTACCTCTGACCCTGGACGCCCTGATCGATTTGGCTATCCAGATCGACCACCGCCTGCGTGAACGATGCACTGAGAAGCTCGTCACCCCCACGTACTGCTCCTCCTCTGAGCACTCTCCAGTACCCCAGCCGGTCGGTCCACGATGCCCAACTCTTTCCCCCGAAGAGAGGCAGAGACGTCTGTTCTACGGCCTGTGCCTGTATTGCGGAGACTCTGGACATTCAGTGGGGACCTGTCCTGTTAAGTTGGGCAAGGGCTCCCCACTCTCCCAAGGGGAGATGCTCTCCATGCCAGATTCCAAGACGCATGTGGTACTCACCATTGTTCTGCAGCTGCCTGTTGGGGATGTCCCAGTCCTGGCCATCATAGACTCTGGAGCCTGCGGCTGCTTCATGGACCTGAATTTTTCAGCTCTGCATCATATATCTCTCAGGCCCAAGGCTCGCCAGATGACTCTTCGCCTGGCCAACAGGTCCCCCATCAAATCCAGGTCCGTGACCCACGAGACGGTCCCTCTCTTGACCCGAACATCAGATGGTCATTCTGAACTCTTGTTATTTGACGCCATTGCATCCCCTCTATTCCTGGTTATCCTTGGGCTTCCCTGGCTTCGGGCACACTGCCCTCACATCAACTGGGTCAATGGAAATGTTCAGTTCAACTCAACCTATTGCCAGCACCACTGCTTTCCACCACCCGCTGGACCCTCCTTAGCTGCATCCTGCCCAGACTCGGAAGTTCGCCTTGCTGTCCCCTCAGTATACCATGACTTCCTTGATGTGTTCAGCAAGAAAGGGGCGGATGCCCTGCCGCCACACCGTCCCTATGACTGCCCCATAGAGTTACTCCCTGGCACGGAGGTACCGTTCTGCAGAAGCTATCCGCTTTCTGAGAAGGAACTAGCAGCCCTCAAATCCTACCTGGATGAAAACCTGAAGAAGGGATTCATCTGGCCCTCCACATCTCCTGCCGGGGCCTTTGTGGAAAAGAAAGATAAGTCCCTGAGATCCTGTAAGGACTACAGAGACCTTTTCAGAGGCTTGGTTCTGCCACCGTTTTCTCCAAGCTGGACCTTTGAGGGGCCTACAACCTCATTCAGATCAGGGAAGGGGATGAATGGAAAACGGTCTTCCGGGTTCGGCCATTATGAATTCCTGGTCATGCCGTTTAGACTATGCAATGCACCAACCACATTTGAACATCTAGTCAATGACATCTTCCGGGACTTCTTTGACCTGTTTGTGGTGGCGTACTTAGATGATATCTTCATCTTCTCCCCTTCCCTGGAGGAGCACTGAAACCATGTCAAGAGCGTACTGAGCCGCCTTCGCCAGCATGGCCTCTACGCCAAGGTGGAGAAGTGCACATTCGAATGCTCCAGCATTTCCTTCCTGGGGTTCATCCTCTTAGTCTCAGGCATCACAATGGACCCCCAGAAGGTCCCCACCATAGTGAACTGTCCGGCCCCAACCGACAAGAAAATGGTGCAACTTTTGTCAGTTTCGCAAATTTTTATCGGAAGTACGTTAAGGGGTTCTCCGCTGTGATTGCCCCCATCACCCAACTGACAAAAGAGAACTCCCGCTTCCGTTGGACACCTGAAGCCCAAGCAGCTTTCCAGCGACTCAAGGAGCTCTTCACTTCCGTTTGGGTCATGAAACACCCGGACCCTGCTCTACCCTACATACTGGAGGTGAACGCCTCCGAGATGGCAGTCGGAACGGTCCTCTCTCAAAGACAGGGGCCAAAGGCCGCACTGCACCCAATTGCCTTCTACTCCCAGAAGCTGACACCCCTGAAAAAAACTATGTGAGGGATAGGGAGCTCCTTGCCATAAAGTCTGCTCTGGCTGTATCTGCTGGAAGGAGCCTTGCACCCAGTCCTAGTTTTTACTGACCACAATAACTTGGAGTACCTGCACACCACCAAGAAACTCAAGCCCCGTCAGGCCCGATGGGCTCTCTTTTTTCCAGGCTTCCAGCTCCATATCACCTATGGGCCAGGGTCTAAAAATGTGAAACCAGACATCCTGTCACGGATGTTCCTGGAACCAGGGGAGTCTCCTCCACCTGATACAATCCTCCCTGCACGGAATTTCCTGTTGATCCAAGAGGATCTCTTATCTCTGATCAGGCGATCTGTTGCTGGGTCCCCCACCTCACCGGATTCCAGGCTGACCCTTCAAGATGGGCTGTGGTGGTTCGGTATGAAGATTTTTGTCCCTGAGGAGCAGCATCTGGCAGTTCTGGAACTGTGCCAGGACCACAAACTGGCAGGACATTTCAGTGGTCGCAAGACTGCAGACTTGCTCTCAAGGTCGTTCTGGTGGCCATCATCTGACAAGGACTGCAGGGAATATGTGAAAGCCTGCCCCACCTGTGCTCACAACAAGGTCGACAGAGCCCAGGCATGGGGGCTTCTGAACCTACTTGCTATCCCTGAACGCCCATGGTCGCAACTCTCCATGGACTTTATAGTGGAATTACCCCCTTCACGACCATCCTTGTAGTTGTCGACCCCCTTACAAAGATGGCACATTTTATTCCCATGAAGGGTACACCCTCAGCAATCCAGACGGCAGAGACATTCATTAAAGAAATTGTCCTCCTACCTACCAACATTGTGTCGGATCGAGGGGTACAATTCATGTCCAGGGTCTGGAAGGCTCTGTGTTCAACTTTAGGAATTGAATTGGCCTTCTCCTCCACCTACCATCCTCAAACCAATGGTCAGATGGAGAGAATGAATCAGACCCTGGAGCAGCATCTGCGCTGCTACTCATGGTTTGCCCAGGATGATTGGGTCTCCCTGCTGTCGGTAGCCGAGTTCGCCTACAACAACTCTGTTCATTCTGCCACCAACCAGTCACCATTCTGGACGAACCTTGGCTACCATCCCTCCTTCCTTCCCAACATGGTACACTAAAGCACCGTACCTGCTGTACAGGACATCACCAGTTTTCTCGAAGAGAATAACAAGCTCCTCCAGGAAACTCTGTCCCGGACACAGGAGCACAACAAACAAGCTTTTGAGGGAGGCGGGGGGAGCTGGACCTGCAGCCAGGCGACCAAGTCTGGCTTTCCACCAAGAATCTGAAGCTTTCTTGCCCCTCTAGGAAACTAGGACCTAAATTCATGGGGCCCTTCTCAGTCAAGAGAAAAGTCAATAGAGTGGCGTACGAGCTGAACCTCCCCTCTGCGCTCCGAGTACACCCAGTATTCCATGTCACCCTGCTTAAACCCGTAACAAAGAATCAGTTTCCAGGAAGGAACACAGCTGCACCTGAACCAGTTCTTATGGATGGAGAGGAGTAGTACGAAGTTGAGGCCATCCTCGACTGCAGAAGAAGAGGGGGCTTGATTCAGTACCTGGTCAAGTGGAAGGGGTACCGACCAGAAGAAAGATTCTGGGAACCTGAAAGGCACATCAATGCCAAGGAACTTATCCGGTCATTTTGGAGGACTCATCTGGATCTGAAGGCCCGGCTGGGCATCCAGAGGCTGGGGGGGGGGGCAATGTTAGAAGAAGACCTGTGCTAAAAGGACTTGTTAGCACTTTTTTGCACACCACCAAATGGCTCTATTTGGGCTGAGTGCACCCTACAGCAAGTGCTGTCTGATCTCCGCCTGCACTGACCCCCGGCTTGCCTACGACCACTCTCCTGCCTGATCCTAGTGTACTACTGCTGCCTGTTATCAACCCTGCCTGGATCCAACTATCCACAAGCCTGCTCCTTCTGTATCACACTGCCAGCCCGTTCACGACCCGGCCTGTATGACCATGCTTCTGTTGCACGAGTGCTCCAACGGACTCCCTACCACCACCAGTGACCCAGTCCGAACCTCGTGCCATCCTGCACTCCCGAGCCACCTGTCTGCTCTAATAGGGGTTCCCGAGTCAGGGTAGTAAGGGAGGTTGCCTACTGCATAAGTCAGACTCGTCCACCAGGTATGTGACAGTCTGGTTATAGAGGCAAAGCAAAACTAAAGTCCAGGAAAGGTGGGGAGTGGAGGGGAGGGAAGGGAGGGGGGTTAAACTCTGCAGGATTTCTGTGGTATAAGAGTCAAAGGTATTTCCAACATTTGGGTGAACTGGAAGTGATAATGTTGATGAATGTTGTTGGTAAGAAGTATTGTCGGTATCCTCGTTGCTTGTGGAGCTCCAAAGATCATAAAGATAAGGGGATGAAAAAGTTAGCTGTATATGGGGGGGGGGGGGGGGGA
>BLSH010442929.1:0-37504 GCA_018402905.1 Glandirana rugosa | reverse complement strand
CAACGCGTCGAGATAGACTTACCAAGGCAGTAGAAGACCCTGTGTGCGTCCAGGGTCTTCCGCTTCCCCCCTACCTCCTCCCGGGTTTTTATTCCGCCTTCCCTACATGGTGCCGTGGTACCCTACCTTCAGGACGTTTTTTGTATGGGCTTCCCATACTTCCTTTTATATGTTTTTACTCAGCCCATCTCACACGAAAAGAATGTTTGTTTCAAACTAAAAACGGACCTTGAAGTGAAATTACGTCTTTCCAGTAAATCGTCCTGACCTAGATCGGCAAAGTAACACTTGACAGATCAAGGTAGGGATATTTCCTGGACTCTGCCGTGGTACATCCCTTCCGCCTTATTTTTGGGCCCTCCTCCATCCCCCCTTCGCCTTCTGGGACCTGCGTGTGTCCCAGAAGATGACGGAACCATTCAGATAGAGCTGCGCAACTTGCGCAACTACGGTAGAAAACCGGCAGCTTTGGGTGCTGACATTTCGGGCTCCTTGGACAGGTAAGTGTCCATATATTAAAAGTCAGCAGCTACAGTACAGCTGGAACTCCACTATAAGTCAATATAGGTGCTTTATGAGGATGGGAACTAGACAGTTCACAATGAAACAGCTAGTTCCCATCCTGCTAAAGGACCTTTCTGGGGGACCCTCAAGAACTGAATTATGTGTAATAACTGATGGCCTTGCAAGTACAATTTGAAATGTAAAAAGTGAAGGGTGTAACTTTGACAAAAGGTAGAAACAAACAGCTTGATTTTATGGAAATAACTTTTTATTTGTACACATACAGTAACATACACACTTAGGATGATTTTATTGCATTGTAGTGATTTATAAGGTTTTCCACATTTCACTGATCTCATTCTTCTTTCTGTTTGTCTTTAACTTCTTAAAGCGAGGTTCCACCTAGAATTTTTTTTTTACACCATTCAAGTCCTTTGCCTATATAGACTTACCTTTGAAGGAAAAAAACATTTTATATTCACCCTAAGTCGCTTGTTGCTAGGTGGTCTCTGTAATCTGTCCCTTTTAAGTCCTAGGCTCTTCTCCTCACTTCCTGCTTCCCCTGGCCTCCTGGGAAATGCGACTCATCATTTCCCAGGAGTCAGTGGGCTTCCCTGTACTGTAAAATCGTGTTATTTCTAAACCGGAAACAAAGCGATTTTAAGGCGGACCGAGATCAAAGAGTGCATGATGGTTACCCACCATCCACTTCTTTCAAGAAGAGATGCCAGGAGACCCAGGATTGGCATCAGATGTCCTCACCTAAAATGGAAAAGTCCAGCAGTGAGAGAATTGAAATTGTGAGTGAAAAATACATGGAATTACTAGGCGGATTGAAAGTAGGGAAACAAAAGCTCCTCACTTCCTGCTTCGCCTTGCCTCCTGGGAGATGTGACTCATCATTTCCCAGGAGTCAGTGGGCTTCCCTGTACTGTAAAAACGTGTTATTTCCAGACAGGAAATGATGCGGTTTAAGGCGGACCGAGATCGAGGAGTGCATGACGGTTACCCACCATGCACTTCTTTCAGGAAGAGATGCCAGGAGACCCAGGATGGGCTTCAAGTGCCCTCACCTAACATGGAAAAGTCCAGCAGTGAGAGAAAGGAAATTGTGAGTAAAAAATACATGGAATTACTAGGCGGTTTGAAAGTAAGGAAACAAAAGGTTACATCTATTTAGTATTAAAAGAGTGGATGCCAAAAAAAAACATTTTTGGGTGGAACTCCGCTTTAAGCTATTTGAAAAAAACAAACATCCCTGTGCCTTTGGGGGAAATTTATCACACAATAAGTTGTTTCCTTAACAGTAGGTTCAATCTATGCACATTTCACACAGGAGAAGCATGTTTGATGTTACTTATTCACTCTATAAGGCATCATTCACACGGGGCATTAGAAAAAACAAGCTGCAAAGTCATTACAAGCACCAGGAAAAGACGTGCTTTTAGCATGGGTGTTCATGCCCGTTTAGCCACACTAGCTTTAAGCAGCGTTTCTCATGCCTCTATTTAAAATGAATGGTTTTCTATGAGAGCCCATTGATTTGAATAGAAGTCGCACCACAAGTCGAATCATCATGATACCACTTGTGCACTAAGGATCTTGAACGGCAACCCTCACCAAAATGAAAAAAAAAAAAAAAAAAAGGCGTGGGGTCCCCTCCAAAATCCATACCAGACCCTTATCTGAGCATCCAGCCTGGAAGGCAAGAAAAGGGGAGGCTTAGGGGAAACTCCCCCCCCCACGACCATACCAGGTTACATGCTTTCAACATGGGGAATGGGTGCTTTGGGGCAGGGGGGGGGGGCCTCTTCCCAACAACCCTGGGCGGTGGTTGTGGAGGTCCGCCTGCAGGGGACTTATCGGAATCTGGAAGCCTCCGTTAAAAGGGTCCCAGATCTCTCTCCCACCCTAAGTGAATGAGTAGGGGTACCCCTACCCATTCACCCTAAAAAGGTCAAAAATTAAAATAGTACACCAGTTTTTGACAGTAATTTATTAAAGCAGCTCCGGCATCTCTTCTCCTTCCGATTTCTTATCCCTCTGGCGATGTCTTCAACCTCAGGCTATTTTCCCTCTACTGATGTCTTCTTCCGCTGCCAGATCTCTTCTCTGCATTGTCTTCTCCCTCTGCTTGTTCTCCTCTCTCCGCTGTCTTCTCCCTCTGCCTGTTCTCCTCTCTCCGCTGTCTTCTCCCTCTGCCTGTTCTCTCCCCGCTGTCTTCTCCCTCTGCCTGTTCTCTCCCCACTGTGTTCTCCCTCTGCCTGTTCTCTCCCCGCTGTGTTCTCCCTCTGCCTGTTCTCTCCCCGCTGTCTTCTCCCTCTGCCTGTTCTCTCCCCGCTGTCTTCTCCCTCTGCCTGTTCTCTCCCCGCTGTCTTCTCCCTCTGCCTGTTCTCTCTCCGCTGTCTTCTCCCTCTGCCTGTTCTCTCTCCGCTGTCTTCTCCCTCTGCCTGTTCTCTCTCCGCTGTCTTCTCCCTCTGCCGGTTCTCCTCTCTCCACAGTCTTCTCCCTCTGCCGGTTCTCCTCTCTCCACAGTCTTCTCCCTCTGCCGGTTCTCCTCTCTCCACAGTCTTCTCCCTCTGCCGGTTCTCCTCTCTCTGCTGTCTTCTCCCGCTGTAATGCAGCCATGGGGCATGGCCATCCCATGACGTGACGTCACCCGGAGGCCCCGTCCCTTTGTGACGTCACCACCCAGGGCACGAACAGAGGGAAAAGACATCAGAGAGAAGAGAACCGGCAGTGGAGAGAAGACATCAGTGGAGGGAGAAGAACCTTGGAAGGATGAAGACATGTGAAGGAGAAGATATGCCGGAGCTGCTTTAATAAATTACTTTCAAAAACCTGTGTACGGTTTTTATTTTTGACACTTTTTTTGTGAATGGGTACCCCATACTCATTCACATAGGGTAGGGTGCTGGGATCTGGGGGCATCCTTGCTAAAGGCGGCTTTCAGATTCCGATAAGCCCCCCCCCCCACCCGCAGACCCCCCACAACCACCTCCCAGGGTTGTCTGGAAGTAATGCGTTCTTTTCTTTCTCTTCTCTATATTATACATGGAATAAGATTGGTGTAACCCCAAAGAAGCAGCTTAGCAGAGTGGACGTCATACCCATGGTCGGGTGAGAGACCGAAAGCGCAGATTGACTCCCAAATCGTATGATTGTGCGAGTCAACAGGGTCTGGTAAGTGCGGAGCTTTACCATTAAAAACCCTCCACAGGAGTTTGAAGCACATTGTGTGAGCACAGGCACATTGAAGATATAAGTGAACGAAGATATATGTGAATAAGGACACTTATTATTTAATTCAGCACTGGAGCACTTAAGCACTGCAAATCACTTTTAAATATTGGACATTTTTTATGCACTTTAATATGGGAAATTGTATATATAAGTGATATTATGAATGGATGGTGGATAATTATGTAATTTGTATTATTGCACAATTGCACCTTATTGAAAAATATTGATGTATGTTAGTTCGTTTTGCACAAAGTATTGAGTTTAACTTTTATAATTATATTTTTACCTTTCTGAGGAATGGGGTGAGAGACACACAGTGGTTGATTTACTAAAGGCAATTCCACTTTGCACTACAAGTGCACTGAGAAGTGCAGTCACTTTAGATCTGAGGGGAAGATCTGAAATGAGGGGAAGCTCTGCTGATTTTTCATTCAATCATTTGAAAGCAAAAATGCTGTTTTTTATTTTCCTTGCAAGTCCCCCTTGGATCTACAGCAACTGGACTTCCAATTGCACTTGCAGTGCAGAGCGGATTTGCCTTTAGTAAATCAGCCCCACAGTTTGTAAGGGGGGAGGAGATAGAGAGAAACACGGTGTCCATCCCATATCCTGCATCCCATGTCATCCTCCATCCCATGTACTCCATTCAATGTCCTTCTGCATCCCATGTCCTTCTCCATCCCATGTCCTGCATCCCATATCCTCCTCCTCAATCCCATATCCCGCACCCAATGTCCTCCTCCATCCCATGTCCCCCTCCATCCCATGTCCTCCTACTCCATCCCATGTGCTCCTTCTCCTCTATCCCATGTCCTCCTCCATCCCATGTCCAGCATCTCATATCCTCCTCTGGCATCCCATGTCCTCCTCCTCCATCCCATATCCTCCTCCTCCATACCATGTCCTCCTCCCCTATCCCATGTCCTCCATCCCACGTCCTTCTCCTCCATCCAAGGTCCTCCTACTTCTTCATCTCATATCCTGCATCCCACATCGTCCTCCTGCATCCCATGTCCTCATCCTCCATCCCATATCCTCCTCCTCCATCCCACATCCTTCTCCTCCATCCAAGGTCTTTCTACTCCATCCCATGTCCTCCATACCATGTCCTTCTCCATCCCATATCCTACTCCTGCATCCCATGTCCTCCTCCACCATCCCATGTGCTCCTTCTCCTCTATCCCATGTGCTCCTCCTCCTTCATCCCATGTCCTGCTCCTCCATCCCATATCCTCCTCTTGCATCATATGTCCTCCTCCTCCATCCCATATCCTCCTCCTACATCCCATGTCCTCCTTCCCAGTCCTATGTCCTGCATCCCATGTCCTCCTTCTCCATCCCACATCCTTCTCCATCCAAGGTCCTTCTCCTCCATCCAAGGTCCTCCTACTCCTTCATCTCATGTCCTGCACCCCATGTCCTCAATACCAAGTCCTCCTCCACCATCCCATGTGCTCCTTCTCCTCTATCCCATGTCCTCCTCCTCCTTCATCCTATGTCCTGCACCCCATGTCCTCCTCCTCCATCCCATGTCCTGCATCCCATATCCTCCTCCATCCCATGTCCTCCTCCTCCATCCCATGTCCTCCTCCTCCATCCCATGTCCTCCTCCTCTATCCCACATCCTTCCCCTCCATCCAAGGTCCTTCTACTCCTTCATCCCATGTCCTGCACCCCATATCCTCCATACCATGTCCTTCTCCTCCATTCCATATCCTCCTCCTGCATCCCATGTCCTCCTCCTCCAACCCATATCCTGCATCCCATATCCTCCTCCTGCATCCCACATCGTCCTCCTCCATCCCATTTCTTCCTCCTCCATCCCATGTCCTGCATCCCATATCCTCCTTCTGCATCCCACATCGTCCTCCTCCATCCCATTTCTTCCTCCTCCACCCTATGTCCTGCATCCCATTTCCTCCTCCTGCATGCCATGTCCTTCTCCATCCCATATCCTGCATCCCACGTCCTCCTGCTCTATCCCATGTCCTTCTCCTACAACCAAGGACCTCCTACTCCTTCATCCCATGTCCTGCACCCTATGTCCTTCTCCTCCTCCTCCATCCCATATCCTCCTGCTGCATCCCATGTCCTCCTCCCCCATCCCATGCACTGCATCACATATCCTCCTCCTGCATCCCATATCCCCTTCCTCTATCCCATATCCTGCATCCCACGTCCTCCTCCTCCATCCCAATTCCTTCTCCTCCATCCAAGGACCCCTGATTCCTTCATCCCATGTCCTGCACCCTATGTCCTCCATACCATGTCCTTCTCCTCCATTCCATATCCTACTCCTGCATCCCATGTCCTCCTCCTCCATTCCATGTCCTGCATTCCATATCCTCCTCTTGCATACCATGTCCTCTATCCCATGTTCTCCTCCTCCATCCCATGTCCTGCATCTTATGTCCTCCTCCATCCCATGTCCTGCATCCCATGCCCTCCTCCACCATCCTATGTCCTCCTCCTGCATCCTCCTCCATCCCATGTCCTCTATCCCATGTCATCCTCCTCCATCCCATGTCGTCCTCCACCTATCCAGCATCCCATGTCGTCCTCCTCCATCCCATGTCCTCCTCCTCCTCCCCCATACCATGTCCTCCTCCCCCATCCCATGTCCTGCATCTTATATCCTCCTCCTCCATCCCATGTCATCCTCCTCCATCCCACATCCTTCTCCTCCATCCAAGGACCTCTGATTCCTTCATCCCATGTCCTGCACCCTATGTCCTCCATACCATGTCCTTCTCCTCCTCCTCCATCCCATATCCAACTCCTACATCCCATGTCCTCCTCCTCCATCCCATATCCAACTCCTACATCCCATGTCCTCCTCCTCCCTCCCATACCCCCCATCCCATGTCCTGCATCCCATATCCTCATCCTGCATCCCATGTCCTCTATCCCATGTCCTCCTCCTGCATCCCATGTCCTTGATCCCATGTCCTCCTCCTCAATCACATATCCCTCACCCCATGTCCTCCTCCTGCATCCCATGTCCTTAATCCCATGTCCTCCTCAATCGCATATCCCGCACCCCATGTCCTCCTCCTGTTGGAAAAACTTCAAGCTGGACACCGGTGTTTGAAGGAAAACAAGTAGATTGGCTTTATTACATGCGCATGGAGGAGACACGGTACAAAACAGTAGCTCAGTCTGCCTACGTGTAGCCCTACTGAAAGCAAGGGCTTAAGCTTTTTATAATAATGAATATGCATAAGGTATAGGTGTGTTCTGGGTCGTAACCTAGGGATGATCATACAATCAACCCAATCAGCGTCCTTTTCTTCTTATGGTGAGTTAATAGTTAAATGGGTGTCAACATCATGTGACTGACACAAAAAGAGAAGTTGCAGCAGTCTTGTTGGTTCAAACTGGTTCTGACCACAAATGTCTATTCTTTGATCAAACAGGAAGGTAGGCAGGGGTAGGCAACCTGCGGCCCTCCAGCTGTTGCAAAACTACAAGTCCCATCATGCCTCTGGGAGTAATTGTACCCGTCATCCTTGCAATGCCTCATGGGAAATGTAGTTCTACAACAGCTGGAGGGCCGCAGGTTGCCTACCCCTGAAGGTAGGTGGTCAGCATATCTTCTTCTTTTGAAATAATCAAACTGTCTCTTCGTCACCAGATGTTTTTCTTCTCTCGGGTAAACACATTATAAATCAACATTTTATAGGTGCACATTAAGCATTATTAAAGCTGCATTTGATGAAAGATTCCTGCCCATTCTTCCAACACCTCCTCCATCCCATGCCATGCATTCCATGTCCTCCTCAATCCCATAGCTTGCATCCCACATCCTCTTCCTCCATCCCACATCCTGCTCCTCCATCCCATATTCTGCATCTCACGTCCTCCATCATCTCCATCCAAGGTCCTCCTCCTCCATCCAAGGTCCTCCTGCTCCTTCATCCTATGTCCTGTACCTCATGTCCTCCATTCCATATCCTTCCCCTCTCATCCCACAGCCTGCATTTCCTCCTCCATCCCATATACTCCTGATCCTCCTCCATTCCATGTCCTCCTCGTCCTTCGCATGTCCTGCATCCCATGTCCTTCCCCTCCTCCTCCATTGCATGTCCTTCCCCTCCTCCTCCATCATCACATGTCCTGTATCACATGTCCTCCTCTTCCTCCACCCCATGTCCTCCTTCATCCCATGTCCTCCATCCCATGTCTTCTTCCTCCATCCCCTCTATCCCACGTCTTTCTCCGCTATCCAATGTCCTGCATTCCACATCGTCCTCCTCCATCCCATGTCCTGCATCCCATGTCATCCTCCTCCATCCCATGTCCTGCATCCCACGTCGTCGTCCTCCAGCCCATGTCTTTTCTCTATTCCGTGTCTTGCATCCTATATCCTCCATCCCATGTAGATAAGTTGCCTGGTGCTACTGTTAGGAGAGATAAGGGGCGCATTGTAAGAATTGTCAAAAAAGCTAGCGAAGAGTGCAATGTTGATGTGGTTGTGCACCTTGGCACAAATGATTTGCCCCAGAATGATGTGCATTCTGTGCAGAAGGATTTTCAGAATTTGGGCCAGGATCTTCAACAGTTAGGGTGTACTGTTACATTTTCAGAGGTCTTACCTGTGCATAATGGACAACACGAGAAAGGTTTTGGTTATGTTAGTCATGATGCTACCCAATGGTCGGACATTGAACTTTACAAGAGAGATGGCCTGCATCCCTCACACAAGGGCACAGAGCTTCTTGGTATGGAATTTAGCAACTTTTTGGGCATGCATTTAAACTGAGAAATGGGGGCAGAGATATAATTGTTGAGGAGAGTTTGTCCCCAGCAGGTTGAAACAAATGTGAGGATTCACGTTGGTAATGACTGGGCTGATGAGGTGGTCACTTCAGTTGAAGTTTCTGTTAATAAAAAGAAAGCAGTTGAAAGTTGTGTTTGTCATGTCATGTGCACTAATGCCCGTAGTGTAGGCAACAAGCTTTGTGAACTGACAGTTCTTATGTCTAGGGACAACTTGGACCTTGTTGCAATTACAGAGACATGGTTCAATGATTCAAATGACTGGGAAATAACTAGGCAAGTAGGATAGTAAAGGGAAAAAAATGCATATAGAGGATTCAAGGAAACAGGAGGTGCAGCTGACAGAGAGGAGTATAAAAATAGACAAAAGGAGGCCAAACACATTATCAGTGCTGCAAAAGCACAGAAAGAGGAGGAAATTGCTAAGTCTATTAAGGAAGGAGATAAAACCTTTTTAGGTACATTAGTGATAGAAGGAAAAAATACAATGGGATCACCAAAATGAAAACTGGGCACAACACATACAGTATGTTGAGGGAGACCAGGATGTAGCAAACCATTTAAACAATTACTTTTGTTCAGTCTTCTCAGAAACAGACTGCACTAATGATAAGTTAGGGAATCATATTGGTTCTAGTAATGATGGTTCATTTCAAGGATTTCTGGAGACAGAGGTAGCTGAGGAACTGGCTCGGTTAAAGCTTAATAAAGCAATGGGCCCTGAAGCTATTCATCCCAGAGTTCTAAGAGAACTTTGCAATATATTTGTTGGACCATTAACAAATCTTTTAAATAAATCTCTTCTAACAGGAGAAGTTCCCCATGACTGGCGGATAGCTAATATTGTACCTATCCACAAGAAGGGCAGCAAGGTAGAAGCTGGCAATTACAGGCCATTGAGTTTAACATCAATTGTAGTCAAGATAATGGAATCACTTCTCAAAAGAAGGATCATTGATCACCTAAAAATACACAGCTTGCTGGACCCAAAGCAACATGGCTTTACTGAGGACAGATCGTGCCAGACAAATCTGATTGAGTTCTTTGACTATATTACCAGTGTTTTGGACCAGGGTGGTGCTGTGGACATAGCGTATCTTGATTTCAGCAAGGCATTTGATACAGTTCCACATAATGATCTGATACAAAAGTTGTACAAGCTGGGACTTAACCCTTGGGTGGTTCAGTGGATATGCAGTTGGTTAAAGGATAGATCCCAGAGTGTGGTTGTAAATGGGGTTCACTCAGAACAGAGACCAGTCACTAGTGGGGTACCACAAGGCTCCGTACTGGGTCCTGTTCTATTTAGCCTATATGTAAGTGATATAACTAAAGGTTTGCTGGGAAATGTATGTCTCTTTGCTGATGATACAAAGGTGTGTAATAGGGTTGATATCCCTGGAGGTGTCTGTAACATGGAACATGATTTGACATTGCTGGAAGATTGGTCAAAGCAGTGGAGACTGCAGTTCAATATTTCTAAATGTAAAATAATGCATCTAGGGAAAAAGAATCAGCTTAGAGAGTACAGCATTGGGGGTACATTGTTAGCCAGCACTACAAAATAAAAAGATTTGGGGGTGCTTATTTCAGATGATTGCAAAATGAGCAAACAGTGTGACCAGGCAGTGGGAAAAGCAAATAGAATTCTGGGATGTATCAGTAGAGGGATCACCAGCAGGAGGAAAGAGGTTCTGATTCCTCTATATAGATCTTAAGTGAAACCTCACTTAGAATACTGTGTCCAGTTCTGGAGACCACACTTACAAAAAGATATTGATAAGATAGAACAAGTTCAGAGACGGGTAACAAAAATGGTGAAAGGTCTGGGGGATAAAACATATCAAGAGTGACTTCAGGAACTTAATATATACCGTCTGGAGGAAAGAAGGGAGAGGGGAGACATGATTGAAACCTTTAAATACATCAAGGGGGTGAATAAGGTTCAGGAGGGCAGTCTTTTCAATATGAAACCAAAATCAGGAACATGGAGACATGACCTCAAACTAACTGGGGAGGGGGGGGGGGGGTTCAAAACTAATCTTAGAAAGTATTATTTTACTGAAAGGGTGGTTGATGATTGGAATAAAACTACCAACAGAGGTTGTGAGACAGTCAACAGTCAGACAACAAGGTTAATGTAAAAAAAAAAAAAAAAAATTATATAAAAAAAAAAAATTAAACATAAATAAATAAATAAAAAGGGGCAGGCTCGATGGACTACTCAGTCTTTTTCTGCCGTCACTTTTCTCTGTTTCTATGTATACCTATATATATTTTCTTTAAAGGCACCCGAAGCGAGGGCGAAAAAAGAACATTGGTGTAGGCAAACAGCTGACCTTTATGGGCTAAGAAAAAGGTGGTCCTGGAGGGATCAGAGAGGATGGAGCTGACCCATGGTAGGTTGACATGGGGAGGTTCAGGAAAAATATATATACAGTCTAGTATATATCTATATGCAGTGCATTCAGTGTTGACTATATATACAGTGCATTTAAGGGGTGTACAGTATATAGTAAACTTCAGGAGGTGTATTAATATATATATATATATATATATATATATATATACACACACACACACACACAGTCTAGAATACAGTATCTCACAAAAGTGAGTACACCCCTCACATTTTTGTAAATATTTTATTATACCTTTTCATGTGACAACACTGAAGGAAAGACACTTTGCTACAATGTGTGTGTGTACATCTTGTATAACAGTGCAAGTTTGTTGTCCCCTCAAAATAACTCAACACACAGCCATTAATGTCTAAACCGCTGGCAACAAAAGTGAGTATACCCCTAAGTGAAAATGTCCAAGTATCAGGTGTGAATGGGGAGCAGGTGTGTTAAATTTGGTGTTATTGCTCTAACTCACTCATACTGGTCCCGAGAAGTTCAACATGGCACCTCATGGTAAAGAACTCTCTGAGGATCTGAAAAATAGAAACGTTGCTCTACATGAAGATCACCTAGGCTTTAGGAAGATTGCCAAGACACTGAAACTGAGCTGCAGCATGGTGGCCAAGACCATACAGCGGTTTAACAGCGCAGGTTCCACTCAGAACAGGCCTTGCCATGGTCGACCAAAGAAGTTGAGTGCACATGCTCAGCGTCATATCAAGATGTTGTCTTTGGGAAATAGACATATGAGTGCTGTCAGCATTCCTGCAGAGGTTGAAGGGGTGGGGGTCAGCCTGTCAGTGGTCAGACCATACTCCGCACACTGCATCAATTTGGTCTGCATGGCTGTCATCCCAGAAGGAAGCCTCTTCTAAAGATATTGCACAAGAAAGCACGCAAACAATTTGCTGAAGACAAGTAGACTAAGGACATGGATTACTGAAACCATGTCCTGTGGTTTGATAAGACCAAGATAAACTTATTTGGTTCAGATGGTGTCAAGTGTGTGTGGCGGCAACCAAGTGAGGAGTGCAAAGACAAGTGTGGCAAGCATGGTGGTGGGAGTGTCATGGTCTGGAGCTGCATGAGTGCTGCCTGCACTGGGAAGCTACAGTTCATTGAGGGAATCATGAATGCCAACATGTACTGTGACATACTAAAGCAGAACATTATCCCCTCCCTTCAGAGACTGGGCTGCAGGGCAGTATTCCAACATAACAACCCCAAACACAATTCCAATATGATAACTGCCTTGCTAAAGAAGCTGAGGGCAAAGGTGTTGGACTGACCAAGCATGTCTCCAGACCTAAACCCTATTGAGCTTCTGTGGGGCATCCTCAAATGGAAGGGGAAGAGCACAAGGTCTCTAACATCCACCAACTACGTGATGTCATCATGGAGTAGTGGAAGAGGACTCCAGTGGCAAACTGTGAAGCTCTGGTTAACTCCATGCCCAAGAGGATTAAGGTAGTGCTGGAAAATAATGCTGTCCACACAAAATATTAACATTTTTGGCCCAATTTTGACATTTTTATTTAGGGATGTACTCACTTTGTTGCCAGCGGTTTAGACATTAATGGCTGTGTGTTGAGTTATCTGGAGGGGGCAGCAAATTTACACTGTTATACAAGCTGTACACTCATTACTTTACATTGTAGTAAAGCGTCATTTATTCAGTGTTGTCACATGAAAAGATTTAATAAAATATTTACAAAAATGTGATGGGTGTACTCACTTTTGTGAGATACTGTATATCTATATACAGTGCATTCAGTATTGACTATATACAGTGCATTCGGAGGTGTACAGTATATACTACAGTGTATCCCCATCATGTCTGTAAGACCACCAAGGACAGGCAGATGCCCACAGTCCACTAACAAAGGACAAGCAGCCTCTGTGTCTACAGTGAAAAGTGGTGGTGGCAGACATGGTGCATCCTCTGCAATCAGGTCACATTTGTCCTTTATTCTGCTGCTGGCTTGTTATTCAGCCACAACATACAGAAGAGTTGGTGGAGTGGATAACTAAGCCATCCTCATCCTCCTCATCCTCTGTCACCCAGGCTGAGGATGAGGAAAAAAGGAAGGACAAGGCGCGCCAGACCTAAGTGCACTAAGTCAAACCACAGTTTGTTAAAAACACAAGCCAAATGGGTACTCACAGAGATAAAAGAGAAACAGGCATAAAAGTCAGGTAGCTGTGTCACATTCCTGCTTGTCTTCCGGGTTAGGAGTCCAAGGTGGAGCAGAAAGGGAGGATGGCTGGTCAGCTGGCCAGCTATCCGGGCCATCTGTGTGAACTCCAGCTGCAGCATACTGCCAAGTTTGTTCTAGTGATGAGGAGGGAGGGGATGATGAGGACACAGACTGTACTTGGGTGCCTGAGAGAAGAGAGGAGGAAAGTGAGGAGGAGGCACAACTCCAATGAGGCAGGATGTCCTCCAGGGGCCAGCTTAAGGACAGCCACCCTATTGCATCACACCACAGAGCTCCACAGGGGAAGGGCACTGCTGACTCCCTGCTGACTTTCAAAAGTTCAATGGTGTGGGCTTTTTTAACACTTGTGCAGTAGATCTCACATTTGCTGTTTGCAATCTATGTCTGAAGTGGATGAAGCGCTGCCAGAACAGCAGCCACTTGGGCACCACTTTTTTTGACAAGACATATGATGACTTGCCATGCAGTCTATTGGCAATAGCACCTGACCTGAGGGACACACATCATAAAACAACACAGACTTCTTCTTGCTCCTCATCTGGGGTCTCAAACCCTTCTATACCTCCAGTCCTCTCAAAAACCTGCACTGAGAGGAATGAAGGTATAGCAATGAACGCCACAAGTACTTGCAGCCAATCTGCTAGCAGTACACGATCAGTTGAATTCAGCAAGCAAATTTCCCTACCCCAGTTGCTGAACCGTAAAAAAAAAAAAAAATACTGTCCCAGCCATCCACATGCTCAGCATCTAAATGCTAGCTTGGCCAAATTGCTAACTCTACAACTGCTGCCATTTCAGCTGGTAGACAGCTGAAAAGATAGCTGGTAAAAGACAGCTGGTAGACTCTGTCCCCTTCAGTGAATTTGTGGAATGTGCTGTACCACAGTGGCATGTTCCAAAAAAAAATATTTTCACGTAAGGTCATTCCAGCTCTCTGCCATCATGTGGAAAGCAATGTTTTGGCCTCATTGGACAGGGCGGTCAGCAGCAAGGTTCATATTACCACTGACTCATAGCCCAGCAGGCATGGTCAGAGACATTACCTTTCCTTCACGGTGCACTGGGTAACTGGGTGCTGGCAGTTGGGAAGGATGCAGGACAGGGTTCAGTGTTGGAGCTAGTTCTGCCACCATGCCTCTAAAAAGCTGTTGGTGATTCTGCCACATCCGCCTTGTCCACCCCTCCTCTTCTTCTTCCTCTTTGGCCTCTTCTGCACAATAGTCCTCTGAACCAGCAGTGCTCCCTAAGCGTTCAAGGGGCTAGGCCAGCAGTCAGTTGTATGCGACAATGGCACCAACCTTCTCTCTGCCTTCAGACAGGGACACTTGACACATGTTTTATGATTGGCACACGTCTTTAATTTGGTGGTGCAGCATTTCTTGACCAGGTACCCAGGCTTACCAGATATCCTGAGGCAGGCCAGAAAAGTCTGTGGTCATTTCCAGAGGTCATACAATGGCAATGCTCAGCTGGCTAACATTCAGCGGGAATTCAACATGCCCACCAACCTCCTCATTTGTAACATGCCCACCATGGTGGATCTCACCATTGACAATGCTGCAGGTACTGCAGACACATCAGAGCACCATCAATGAGTACCTGTGTGAGTATTGCACCAGGACAGGCTCAGCTTGGCTTTTATTTGCCACGCCAGTGGCTACTGATCAAGGATGCATGCACTGTCCTGTCACCATTTGAGGAGGCCACAAGGTTGGTGAGCAGCGACAAGGCATACATCAGTGACACTGTCCCTCTAGTCTTCCTGCTGGAGCACATGCTTCGTGGAATCATGGACAGGGCACTTGAGGCAGAACAGTGGGAGGAAGTGGAGGACTTCCTATCCTTTCAAGGTCCCTTTAAGCAGATAGCATTCCTGCAGGGCGGCCAAGCACACAGGAAGAAGAGGAGGAGGATTGTGTCAGCATAGTTGTAGAGAATAACATGCAGCAGTCTTCAAGGGATGGTTTTCAGCCCCCAGAAACCCAAAGAGTTGTACGTGGCTGGGAGAAGGTAGTTCCTGACAATGTCATCCTCAGTGACCCAGAGGACTCTCATGCCTCCTCAAACTAATGCCGCATGGGTTCCCTGATTCTGCAAAGCCTTTGAAAAGACCCGAGGGTTCGTGGTATCAAGGAGAGGGATCATTACTGGCTGGCAACCTTTCTTGATCCACGTTACACGGGTAAAGATGCAGAGCTCATCCTGCCTTCACAGAGGAAGCAGAGGATGAAACATCTTCAGGATGCCTTGAAGAAAAGTTTGTGCATCGCCTTTCCAGACCCTGGGAGGTTACCATTTGCTGTTGCTGTACAACATGTTTCTGAGGCTTTGTTTAGTCAGAGGAACAACGGTGGAGAAGGAGGCCGGCTGACCGATACCTTTAAACAATTCTTCAGTCCTCAGCGTCCAGGGCTGATGGGTTCAAGCAATAATCGTCAGCATCTGCATTATATGGTGCAGGAATATCTAGGGGCAAGAGCAGACCTTTCCAACTGAGCATCCACTGAGTTACTGGGTCTTGAGGATGGACCACTGGCTGAAACTTGCTCAATATGCAATCGAGCTACTGGCCTGTCCAGTGTGCTTTCTGAATGGACATTCAGTGCTGCTGTAGTGTTTGTAATGGATCAAAGAGTGCACCTGTCCACAAACTCCATTGATAGGCTCACATTTATAAACATAAATCAGTCCTGGATCAGCAGCTATCAAGCCCCTGATGCTGATGCAACTGATTGAAATTGCTAGGAATCTGGGATCCCATGAAGACTGCCTATGCTGCCTATCCTATTCCTCATGAATCCTGATGATGCTAGCTTCCAACAATATTTTGGGTTTAGGGAAGCACCAACACCCAAGGCCCAATTTCTCTGCACCTGTTTAACAGGGGTATGTCATTACAATTTTTGAAATAATTTTTAACAGCAGGGCCGTTCCTGTGCCCAACAAGAGTAACTGTGAGGGGTTACAGTGTTCTGCCACCACCAACACCCAAGGCCCAATTTTTCTGCACCTGTTTGCCTGGGGCATGTCATGACAATTTTTAAAATAAATTACAACTTCAGGGCCTGTCCCTGCACCCAACAAGAGTAATTGTGAGGAGTTACATTACAATTTTTAAAATAAATGACAATAGCATGGCCCGTTCCTTCACCCAACAAGAGTAATTGTGAGGGGTTATAGTGTTCTGTCACCACCAACACCCAAGGCCCAATTTTTCTGCACATATTTGACTGGGGCATGTCATTACAATTTTTTTTAATAAATTACAACAGCAGGAATCATTCCTGCGCCCAACAAGAGTAATTGTGAGGGGTTACAGTTTTCTGCCACCACCAACACAATTTTATAGAGCGCAGTCCCCGTAGTATGTGTAATACAGTTCAGACTATATGGTGCAATCAGTGCAGTATATATATAACACAGTGTACTGAAGTGGTTAAGGTGAACCCTATGACAGAATTAGGAAAAGAACAGCATGGGGTCCCTCCAAAATTCCAAACCAGGCCCTTCGGGTCTGGTATGGATTTTTTTTTAAACCATATTTTATTGAAATTTTCAGCAGTACAATAAGATACAGTTAAAGACAAATTCTGAGATTTACAGTGTAGAACCAATATAACATTACACTGGCAAGAGAATTTAAACATTAAAAGGCACATCTGGTAATCAGTAGAGTAGGTATCAGGAGTAGTGTGGTAATTTTCTCATGCAATTGGCTGATTTGTGCTTAGAGAGATGATGGTAGGGGGGCTGAATGTTGATTCAAGTCTCACAGAAGGGCTGGATTGTTGGAATGTGGGATTTAGGGCTGCAGGTATCCATGGTGGAATATCAGGGGGGAGCTACGCGATGCAGAGGTGTTTGGGGTGGATGCCCCCGAATCTTGAGTTTCCCTAAGGAGTCGGAAATGTCAGCTTTGAGGTACCACTCAGAGAGGGCGAAGGGTAACATGAATTGATCGATCTCCGGTTTGCTGTAGGAGTATTCTATGAATTTCCTCCATCTCATGAAGAATTTTTTGGTGGACGTGAAGTTTTGGTTGATTGTGGCTTGTTTTACCAGGGCTAGTAGAGAGGTTAAGCATTGTTTAACTTGGCCAAGACTTGGGGGGTTGAGCATATCCAGGATTTCATGATGGCTCGCCTGGCACTGAGTAGACAAAGATGGCCCCATTGTGATAGGGGTAGGCATATTCAGTGAGTTTGAAGATGCAGGGTCTCCACTAAATACGCAAAGAAGGGGATCTTTCGGGAAGGCTTGTCCAACAACTTCTTCAAGGAAAGAAAGTATTTTGTCCCAGAAGGAGGAGATTTGTGGGCAGGACCAGAGCCTATGGTACAAAGAAGGTGTGGGTGTGGAACACCATGGGCAGGTACCCTGGGTATGAGATCCAGAGGTATATAGCGAGGGGAGGTATGCTCTGTGAGCAATCTTGAATTGAGTTTCTCTCCAAGTCTCGGCCACTACTAATGCACGTACTTTCTTGTTGCCTGCTAAGATCTGTGTAGGGGCCTCTGGGTTATCAAGTATTGAGCTCCAGGGAAGAAAGGGGGTAAGTGAGTATTTTTGTTGCTTGATGTTGTATGAGATTTTGATAAATATGGGAGATGGAATATTGCTTATTGGAGATGAGTGAGTCAATGAACGAAGACATGCAGGGATTGTGATTATCACCTTGACAGGACTTGAGAAATGATTTTAGTTGCAGGTAGGAGAAGAAATGAGAGTTCGGTAAGGAGAATTCGTCCTTGAGGTCCTGGAATGATTTTAGAGAATTCTAGCCTGGTTTGTAAAGTTGGGCGACCATCTTTAGGCCTTTGTCAGCCCAGGTAAGGAAGGTCCTCGACTCAGTTGAAGGTAGAAACATAGGGTTGCCAAGAATGGGCAGTGCCCTGGATATAGATGCTGGCAAATTTAGTAGTTTTCTAATCTCCCTCCAAGCTATTATGGTGTCTCTTATAACCAATCTACTTTTCAGCTTGGTGGGGAGGGATGATAACTTGGCATGTAGGATGGATTTCGGTTGAAAAGGCAATATTAGCGATTCTTCCAGGTTAAAATTGGAGTAGATGGAACTGCTAGTGATCCAGTCAAGTCCATATCGTAGCAAACAAGCAAGATTGTAGAATCTTAAATTTGGAAGGCCCACCCCTCCCTCACCCTTCGGGAGGCATAGTTTCTGAAAAGCTATTCTGGGCCGTTTGCCTTTCCATAGGAAAGTAGAGATAGCAGAATAGATTGATTTCACATCTTTATGTTTAAGTAAGAGGGGTAGAGTTTGAAGGGGTAGAGTAATCTGGCAAAAGAGACCATTTTGACTAAATGACATCTCCCGAAGAGCGAAAGGGGGAGGGCCCCCAACCATACAACTCCTTAGTGATTTTGGATATGAGTGGAGGGTAGTTTAAGGAATATAGTGACGACGGATCTCTACCAATATGAATTCCCAAGTATGTGAGGTAGTGTTTTGCGACCAAAAAGGGTGAGGTCTGTATCCAAGACTCCGCTCTACGGGGGTTGAGTGGGAGATTTTCGCTTTTATTGAGATTTATTCTCAGTCCGGTGCAGTCCCTGAACATTTGAAGTGTGCTCGTCAGAAATTGGAAGTCCTTGGGGGGGTCTGAGGAAAATAGGAGAATGTCATCAGCAAATAGAGCTGACTGACATCTCCTATTTCCGACCATAATACCGCTTATCCCTTGGGGTGAATTTAGGTGTCTAGAGAGGGGCTCTATGGCTAAATTGAATAGTAGGGGAGATAGGGGGCAGCCCTGACACGTACCTTTAGCCAGTGGAAAGACAGGGGAAATAAAATTGGGGGTAACTAGTTGGGCCGAGGGGGATGAGTACATTGTCTGTATGAAATTCACAATGGGGCCAGAGAAGCCAAGCCTATCTAAGACCATGAACAACCATTTTAGACTGATGTTATCAAAGGCCTTCTCTGCGTCTAGTGAAATTATAGCTGTATCTTGTTTGGGGTGTTGTTTAGCATGCTCAAGTGTAAGTAAGACCTTTCTGATGTTTAACGCGGCCGATCTGCCTTGGACGAATCCTGATTGGGCTGGGTGGATAATTGTGGGGAGGACTTTGGCCAGCCTGGATGCGATAATTTTTGAAAGGATTTTGGCGTCTACATTGATTAGGGATATGGGTCTATACGATCCAGGTGAAAGTGGGTCTTTGTCTTTTTTGGTTAAGAGTTTGATATGGGCTAAGTAGCCTGTTGGTAAGTACGGGCCTCCCTTCCATATTGTATTATAAAGGTGTAGGAGCGTGTCTGAAGTGAAGTCAAGGGTGAGTTTAAAAAAAATCAGCGGAGAGCCCATCAGGACCAGGGGCCTTGCCTGAGGCCATTGATTTAATAGTGTTTTGGATTTCCGACAGGGAGATTGGCACATTTAAGGTATCTAATTGGTCTTTCAAGACACTAGGGAGTTGGAGCGACTCGAGCAAATTTTTAGCCTTATCTGTGTCTATCGGGTCTTCAGAATATAGGTCTGTATAAAAGTGTGTGAGAATGGTTCCTATCTCTGAGGGTTTGTCAGTAGTGTTGCCCACAGAATCTCTCAATGCTGTGATATGGGTAGGAATACACCGACCCGAGGACATTCGAGCTAGGAGCTTCCCGGCTTTATTGCCGTATCTATGAAAAAATAGAGAGGAGTGAAAGTGATTTATGGACTCCTGTTGTGAGGACCAGTGGTCAAAGGTGTTTTTGGCTAGCTGCCAGGCTCTAATGGTCTCGGGGGTACGTGATGAATTTAAACATTCGTGGGCCTCTCTGAGTGACTTACTGGCTTGATTATAGCTATTATTGGCTTTTCTTTTATAACGCGTTGCGAATGAGATAATGTGTCCCCTGAGGAAGGCTTTCCCGGCTTCCCAGTATAAATTGGGTGTGGATAGGTGATCTTTGTTGTTTGTCGTATATTCAAGCCAGGCTTGTTGGAGTGAGGACTTCAGGTCTTCATTACCGGCGGGGTAGGAGGGGAAACGCCATATGGAGGAGTGTGGTCTAAAAGTCAGATTGGCGATCTCAATAGAGACTGGTGAATGGTCCGATATTGCCATACTCTCTATAGATGCCGAGGTTACCATAGGGAGTAGGGCAGGGGAGGCGAAAAAGTAGTCTATCTGGGAGAGCGCATGCGCGGAAGCTCCGACATGGACGCTTGATCCGGAGCTCCGCAACGCCGCCAGCCGAAAGAGCCCGCTCTGACTCTCTGAGCCCACGGAGACCAAGACTAAGGGGTGATCTTGACCCCTGTACACCGCGGCATCCCCCTGTATGGCAGGACCGGCAGCTAAGAAGGAGCTTTTCCCCCCACGCGCGGTGGCTCCCTCACCCGGGTGTACCAAGATGGCCGCCGCTCCGGCTCCCGCAGCAGGCCTCCATGAGGCACACAGCATCTTCTCACCGGGTGGAAACCTATCATCGGAGCACAGCCAAGTGATCACTCCAGCCACCCTCAAATATACACCCATGGCACCCGTCAGCCTGATACAGATGGCCACTCCATCGCCCACCTCCACTGAATCCTTACTAGGCCGCATGCAGGGAGACCCCGGGCCTACTCCCCTGGGACAGGACATTCATATCTACCAGACCCCAGGCACACCAAACCAAAATATCTCCACTCCAGTAGATGATCTATACCAGAAATTTTCAATGCTTCTGGAGAGGGGCCTAGCCAATACAGTAGAGAAAATCACAGGGGAAATTAAAACAGACTTTCAGATGCTGGGTCTGAGAATGGAGGCGATTGAAAATAAACTGGATCGCACTGCAGCGGCTTCCAACCAAAATTCTGTCCTTATTTCCACACTACAGGACCAACTTGACACTGCCATGTCAAGGATTGATGATTTAGAAAACAGGTCCAGAAGGTATAATTTCAGAGTAAGAGGACTTCCTGAAAATATCTCAGATATCACTGGAGCCATTCAGGAGCTAATTAATAACTTGCTTCCCAACACCCCGGCCCACCGTCTGGAACTGGACAGGGCCCACAGGGCTCTTGGCCCCCCCAGGAAGGACGGCTCCCCAAGGGACATTATAGTAAAGCCCCATTTTTATGCCATCAAGGAGGGGGTCATGAAATACTCCCGAGCAGCAGACAAGATTATATGTAAAGGACATCAAGTGCAAATTTTTGCGGATCTATCACCATCAACCATTCAACGCCGTAGAACCCTTAAACCACTCCTGAATGTTTTGTCACAAAAAGAGGTCAAATACAAATGGTCTTTCCCCTTCGCAGTGAAATTCTCTCTTAAAGGGCGGGAATACGCTTTCTCTTCTCTCCAGGAGGGGGAGAGACTGTTCCTTCACCTGAAACTTATTTCACAGGAAGCAGACATGGAGGTTTCCAATGCCGCTACAAATTCCTCCAAAAGACTATCCCCTACTAGCCCCAGAACGCCTCTATGGGAGAAAGCCAAACCGAAAAGAGTCAAGGACAATGGACCGACTTGATATCAAGACTCTACCTTAAGCCTCCAGGCTCATTCAAGTTCCCTCTATGGGTCAACGACTTTTCGTAGACTAGGGCTCAGCAAGCCCTACTGGACCTTGGGGAGTTTCCCCAATTTCAGTTCGGGGAGACCTTTTTATATTCTGTTGACAGTTGAAATTACAAGTTATCGTTAGTGATTTGTGGTTACCCTGAGAATATTTGGTATGCTCCAGAAAACTCTGAGAGGACCCCTCCACATTGGAAAAACTTTTCAGAGTTCCCCGAAGGGGTCTCAAGGGAGGAGTAATCCTTACCCAAAGGTAGCTCTCACCCCCCACCTTATGGGGATGGGGTTGGAGATTATCCCTGCCAAAACAGGCCATAAGGGTCCTAAATATCTGCTGGATCATAACTCAGGGACCAGTTTGTAGTTTATTCATTAATATTTTCTTCTTCTTCACAGGGCTCTTTGACTGGGGGGCGGTTCCCATGTGCCTCCACCGGTCTCTTTGACACCTAATGGTTCAGGGAGACAGGAAGCCTGGCCCTTTTTGCCAGGCAAATTTTGATTTGGATGGGAAGACCCAGGAGTTGTTCTCCCTCCTGGGTCACTTTTCCCTTTGCTGGAGAACTATATTAATGTTATTACAGCTCAACAATATAATCTTCTCCACTCTCTCTAAATTCCCCTCTTCTCCTTCTTCTACTCTCTTCTTTTCACAGCTGTTCTTTATTCAGCTTATGTGCTCTCATGTTCTTTTCCTCTTTCTCAGTGTCGTAGCCTGCTTGGTAGCAATTTCCGTCACCAACTTCAGGAACTTGGAATGCCACCCAGTTCAGACATCCTTTGGAGTCAGAAGGGCATCCCAGGGTTGGGTAAGTGACCAAAGAGACATACAACCTCTTTCTTACAACTTCAATGGCTGACCACAATAATCCTCCCCTCCGTATAGCTACGCACAATGTGCAAGGCATTAACTCACCCGTAAAACGCAGAAAGTTATGTGACCTATACAAGTCACTTAAATTTGATATCATTATGCTACAAGAAACTCATTTCCCGTTACAACATAATCCCAAATTTTTACACTCCAACTTCACACAATTTTTTTTGGCCAATGCAGCCACTAAAACCAAAGGTGTGGCGATACTTGTGTCCAATAAATGCAACTTCACATGGATCTCCAACTATAGAGACCCTGAGGGACGGTACATTCTAGTTAAGGGGTTAGCAGAAGGTCAACTAGTTATGTTGATCTCATATTACACTCCAAATAAAGGACAAGCCAACTTCTTCCACCGCCTTCTAGAAACTTTGTCTCCCTTGCTGGAGGGAACGGTTCTCATCGGAGGCGACTCTAACGTGGCCTTTGACCAGAGCCTGGATAAGACGAGACCCATGGGAAGTCAATTGGTTCGGCCACCTAAAGCTAGTCTTTGCATAGCCAAACTCCTTCACTCCCATAACTCAGTTGATGTGTGGAGGGAAATGAATCCCTCAACAAGGGACTACACACACTTCTCGCACCCGCACAGTTCCTATGCTAGAATTGATCATCTATTTACCCCTGCTTACAATTTACCTAATATTATCTCCTCGTGCATCCATGACACAGTGCTCTCAGACCACGCATTGGTTTCCCTTTCCATCCACACCCAGTTCAGAGTGTTTCACACGCCTTATTGGCGCCTGAACGAATCCATTCTGTCAGACCCGATAAGAACCACGGAAATTGGAAAACATTTAAAGGAATATTTCACACACAATATCACGGAAGGCATCTCAGTGGAAATGGTTTGGGCGGCTCATAAAGCCTTCATCAGAGGCAAGATAATACAAATATCGTCCCAAATTAAAAAAGAAAGAAAATTGGATATAATTAGGCTAGAGAAGGCATTTGGTGCCATCAAGGCGGAACACAAAAAACACCCCTCTCCCACCCTGCTAGATCAATTAGACAGGGCTAGACTAGAGCTTAACTTAGCCCTGACATCGAAAGCCGAGAAAAGTATATGTTGGAGAAAAAACAAATTCTATACAATGGGTAACAAGATGGGCTCCCTCCTGGCGAAACAGCTATCTCCACGCATGACTCACCATTCCTTTCCCAAAATTAGGACAGGAGTTAATCCTCCTTCTTCGAATCCTGACAAGGTTCTGGGAGCCTTTAATTCCTTTTATGAGAAGCTTTATTCACCGCCTACAACCGATAACTTGAACAGGATTAACGAGTTCCTTGATGACATCCCGGTTCCGATTCTATCAGACACACACAGAAACATTATGGAGGCAGCAGTCACTGAGGAAGAGGTTCGAGAGGTCATCAAGGGTCTCAAACAGGGATCGGCCCCAGGCCCAGATGGCCTATCGGCTCCGTACTATAAGGCTTTTATTGACATACTTTCCCCCCACTTAGCCCGCTTCTTTAATCACAAGATGAAAGGGGACCCTATTGAAACCCACTTAAACACTGCCTTTCTAACAGTTATTCCGAAGCCCGAGAAAAACCCGGAGTTGGTGGAAAATTATCGACCAATCTCACTTATAAATAACGACCTGAAAATTCTTACCAAGATCCTGGCCAACCGTTTGGCCTCTTTTATAAATAGCTACATCCATAAGGATCAAGTAGGATTTATACCGGGCAGGCAAGGACCGGATCAAATAAGAAGGGCGATAAATATTGTCACTATTCTACAATCTAATTCGCCGGGAGGCCCTAAACAAAAAGGCATGCTACTTTCCTTAGATTTAAGGAAAGCCTTTGACTCTGTTTCTTGGCCCTACTTATTCGTGATTCTTGAAAGAATGGGCTTTGGTGGGAAATTTCTAGGTATTGTACGGGCACTTTACTCCAAACCGCAGGCCCTGATAAAACTTAGGGGCTTCTACTCCAAGCCATTCCCCATTAAAAGAGGAACCAGACAAGGATGCCTACTATCTCCACTCCTATTCGCAATTGCGATAGAGACCCTAGCCATTTCGATAAGAAATAATCCAGACATTAAGGGAGTCATGTGTGGACAACAGGAGCACAAATGTGGCCTGTTCGCAGATGATGTTCTTTTATTCATAACATCCCCTATAACCACTCTCCCTATTCTCCAGCGTCTATTAGAGGACATCCAAAAAATTTCAGGTCTTCAGGTTAACTATAACAAGTCTCAGGCACTTAATGTCTCTTTGCAACCAGAAACCGTACTTCTGTTAAAGAACAACTTTCAGTTTGAATGGAGTGACACTTTTATTAGATACTTAGGCATTAACCTCACACCCAAATTTTAAACTCTCTATGCCCAAAATTACCCACACATGTTCCGCAAACTAGAGTCTGACTTGCTATCCTGGTCGAAGCAGAATTTTTCTTGGTTAGGCAAAATTAACTCGGTAAAAATGACTTTATTGCCCAGGTTGCTTTATCTCTTCCGCTCTCTTCCTATTTCAATACGTAAGGACCACCTAGCCTCGTTTCAAAGTAAAATTATCAAATTCACCTGGGGAAGGGCGGGGTACAGGATATCACAAAAGTATCTTTATCACCATAGGAGTAAGGGGGGCCTAGGTGTACCACACCTCATTAAATATTTCTACGCGGCTAGATTAGCCCAAATGTCCCTAGTCTACACTAAATTTGAAAGACCTGACTGGGTGAGAATGGAGAGGCAGGCCACACCGAGGCACACACTGGACTATGTTCTATGGTGCCCTCCTAAAAGTAGACCTCCGATCCTGGCCCCTACCCTCTCACATGCCCTGGCTTTATGGGACAAACTAAGCCGACTCCCATCACTAGTGTCCCCGATCAAACCTTTAGCACATCTGTTCCATAATCCAATCTTTCCACCGGGAATGAATATTAAAGCCTTCCAATGGTGGCTGGACAAAGGACTTTATTGCATAGGGCACTTTTATACTTCTTCGGGCCCAATCACTTTAAGCTTCTGTAAGAGTAAACTAGACTTACCTGATTCGGAAAGGTTTAGGTTCCATCAAATTTCTAACTTTCTACACAAGATCTGGACAGATAAACCTCTCCCCCCCAACTTTACCACCTATGAAAGGTGGTGTGGTCAGCCTATTGAACAAAAGGGGGGTATCTCAGTCATTTACGAGGCGCTTACCCAGCCTGTGGAGAAATCCGCCTTCATGAAAGATTGAGAAATAGATCTCAACTTTCAATGGGATCTAGAGAAATGGCACACAGCATTCTTTAAATCATTCAGGGGGATCCTAAATACAACTATCTCCGAAGCCAGTATTAAGGTAATCTCGAGATGGTATCTCACTCCGGCAAGGTTATCAAGGATTTACCCTTCGGCGACTCCACTGTGCTTCAGGGGATGCCAGATGATAGGTAACATGACACACATTTGGTGGGAATGTCCCAGAATAAGACCCTTCTGGTCTAAAATATTCTCACTAATCAAAAGGATCACAGATATCCAGCTTCCAAGGTCCCCTACCATTGCTTTGTTAAATGATCATATTCCCAGAATTCCCAAGCCAGCCCACAAATTGATCCACCACATTTTCTTAGCAGCCAAAATAACCATCGCTGGTGCATGGAAACAACAGAATGTTTCCCTGAGAGCGGCTAAACGGAAAATTTCATGGCTTATGGCACAAGAAAAAATGGCCAGTTCTATTTCCAACAATAAACAACATTTCGAGGTGGTTTGGGAACCCTGGGCAATCTATAGGGGTATTTCCTTAGGCCCAGGCATTTAGGCTATACAATTATTTGGAAAGAGAATACCAGGTCAGGCGCGACACTTCTTTTTCTCCCTTCTTAAGAAACAGTCTTAAATTCTTTTGTTTCTTCCAATCTAAGTCTCCTTCTCATCTCACCCCCCCCCCCTTTTTTTTTTTTCTTTTTCTTTCTCTTTCTAATACTTCCTCCTTATATCCTCACACCCTTATCATTCTATCCCCTGTAGGAATTGGGCAGGAAACATAGATGACCTCACTTTATGAGGCTCTTTTAGCAGGACTCATTAAGGTGCATATGTGGGTGTACCTTCTTCCAGACTAAAGAAGATAAGTCAGGCTTCATCGCCTCCAGGGGAGGGATCCCTGGTCCTCTGGCACAGCGAGTTCCCTTATGGGGTGCTGGGTTCCCGGGAAGCCCTCTCTCTCTCTAACTCACGCTTAGTTTCCCAGTTTCGAATGGGGAAGCTACTCCTTAGTCAACGACCAGCTTTACAGGACTTCCTGTCTTGGCGCTAGTAGGTTTCAGTTTCTTCCTACCTGCCTAAAACTATTTGTGTATGTTACTCATGTGCTTATGTTTGTATGTTTATATAACCTCAATAAAATCTTTGAAAAGAAAAAAAAAAGTAGTCTATCCGAGAAAAGGACTTGTGGGGGGATGAATAGAAAGTATACTCTTTGTCTACCGGATGCTTTAAGCGCCAGACATCCGACAGACGAAGGGATGACATGGTATGGGCTAGAATGGATTCGTGGTCTGAGTTTGAGGAGCGATTGTTTAACGATGAGGAACGGTCTTCCATTTGGCGCATTACTGAATTTAGGTCCCCCCTAAAAGGTGTAGAGGTTCTGCGATTTGGAGGGCCCAAGTCGTCATGTTCTGGAAGTAAGTCTGGTTAGGAGAGTTATCTGCGTATATGTTGGACACTGCAATATCCTGGTTAGCAATGTTGAGATGTAGGGTGGCCCTGCGCCTCACGTTGTCTATGTCTAGAGTCCTAACTTTATATTGGAGGCGTTTGTGGAGAAGTATGACAACGCCTGCCTTCCTTCCCACCGAGGGGGAACCGAAGGCATCCCCCACCCATAGCTTGCAGAGTCTGGATATATCGCCTGCACCCAAATGAGTCTCTTGTAAAAGAGCAATATCAGCTTTCAGCCTTTTCAAATGCCTTAGTACCTGCATTCGTTTTTGTGGAACTCCTAGGCCCCGGACATTCCAAGTGACTACTCTTAAGTTATTCCCGAGCACCAAAGGATCCATGAGTGTGTGAGTAGTTGGTTTCTTAATAAGGAGAGCCATCTACCCTTCTGTGAGTAACAGATGCCTTCAGGGCTGGGGAAAGGTAATATATATGGAAGTATGTTACTAGTCATGAGAAATACATTTACAGTAAATCGTGAACACCAAGGTGATAAGCCATGAAACAAGTACATTATAGACTTCAATTTTTCCGCATAGAAAAAAATTTCTCGTATCCCAACCGCTCTTCCCCACCTAGAAAAGGTCTGGCTCAGACCTGAAGGAAGGTGGTTAAAATTGGAGGCGATTTAAGAGTGGAGGGCGGATAGGTACCCGGGGGAAGGGGGTAGGGAGGGAAAGGGAGGGAAGGGAAAGGGGGATAGAGGGGTGGGGGGGGAAAGGGGGGGGATTCTGTTGCAAAACCGCAACGTATTGTAATCCGATATGTACCTTAAACTATTGCCTGCGGACTTCCGAGTAATGGGATGTGACTCCAAGGAGGTATCCTTGGGGGCAGACTCCATTAATAATCATAATAAGGTGTAGCAACTTATATCAAAGGCAGTGAAATACATAACTTGACCAAGACATATAATTATAACATCTTTCCATAGCTTCGTAGCCTATACCGAACTGCTAATTGCAAGTAAAGAACGTAAGTTGAACGAGGACCCCTGATAGGGGAACCTGAAGACTGGCACTTACAGTTCATTGTTCAGTCAGCTATGATTAGTAGTAAAGGAAATGCGCTGAGTGAAATTGAGCTCAAACATGGGTCGATATTTGTCAGGGATCTCAGTTTTACGGTCAAAGCAGTTAGTAGGGAGATGCGATTCTTAAAGAGATGTGGTTATGGTGATCTCAGGGATGGGCCTGAGCTTTGGAGGCATCCGGGAGGCCAAATCGTACCCTCTTGTATGGCGGCTTCTCCGGGCTCAATGCTTTGGTGGATAGGATGGACGATTTCCTAGGTGATCTATGCATGTCGGTGGTTGGTGGCGGCGTTTGGTCCATGTCAGAAGGTAGACCTTCGGCCAAGTAGGTTTCGGCTTCCTGCGGTGAGGTGAATGAGAGTTTGTCCCCCTGAGGGGATTGAAAGTAGAGGGTGGCCGGGTAAGCCAGACTGAATCGGACGTTCCGCTGGTGCAGGATCGAGCAGACTGAAGAGAAGGCTTTCCTTTGTTGCATAACCTCAATTGAATAGTCCGCAAATATCAGTAAAGTGTATTCCTCAAATCTAAGGTTCCGAGATCTCCGAAATCGTTGCAGAATAGCCTGCTTATCCACGTAATTAAGACAACGTACAAACACCGCTCTGGGTTTGGTGCGGGTGTCCGAAGGTGGGCCGATCCGGTGAGCTCTTTCGACGACACAGGGGGTGCGTAGGCCCAAGAGCCCAGGAATGTCCACTGCACAAATTTTGTGTAAATCATGCGAGGAATAGGACTCCGGCAGGCCTATTATGCGGAGGTTATTCCTCCTAGATCTATTTTCCAGGTCAATGACCTTTTCCCGGAGTTCTTTCTGAATCGTGGTCAGCTTAGCTACAGCTGCTGTTAAGGCCGTGGTGTCGTCCTCCATGGTGGAAATCCTGGTCTCCACGTGGTCAATTCTGGCTGTCTGTAGCTGAAAGTCTTTACAGAGTAGTTCAAGGCCTTTGGTCACTGTTGAGTCCACTGCCTCTGTTATGACAGGTCTGATGAGGGCCACTACCGCCTGGGCAATGTCCGCTGTCGCGAGAGGGTCAGTGGCATGTTGTCCTGGTATGTGCTGGGGAGATTGAGTGCCCGTAGTTGGAGGGGGAGAGGCCGATAATACTGATGCGTATGAAGGTGCCTGGGGAGTCTCTGTCATGGCGGGTTTGCCACGTGCGTCCTCACCTTAGTTCGGTGCACTTGCAACGAAAGATCGTGCCCCCGATCGCTCGACGAAGCGATCCATATAGTACCCTAAAGGTGCGGGGATGGTAATGGGTATATCCACGGATGGATGCGGGTGTTCCTCCAGGCAATGGCAGTGTTTGAAGCTGGTTTAGGTGGTGGGGAGACGGAGCTGGTCTCTTCTAGCTCCTCTCCATGCGGCGGCGGAACCGGAAGTGGTATGGATTTTAAGGGAAACCCTGCACCATTTTTTTTTTTTAATTACGTGGGGATCCCCCAAAATCCAAAGCAGACCCTTGTCTGAGCACACAGCCTGGCAGCCCCACTCCAAACCGTACCAGGCCACATGCCCTCAACCTGGGAGGGTAATTTGGGGCCCCCCCAAAGCACCTTGTCTCCATGTTGATGGGGACATGGGCCTCTTCCCCACAACCCTGTCCAGTGGTTGTGGGGGTCTGCGGGCTGGGAGCTTATCGGAATCTGGAAGCCCCCTTGAATAAGGGGGTCCCCAGATCCCAGCCCCCCATGTGAGTGAGTATAGGGTACATTGTACCCCTACCTATTCACCAAAAAGGGAGTGTTGTAGAGTTACAAGAATCAGTAGACAATTTTTGACAAGTCCTTCATTAAAAATGTCTTCTTCTGTCAGAGCGGGCAGGGTCCCCATTTACATTACCCGGTGACCCCACCTTTACCTATAAAATAACTGTCAAACTGAAGACCATCCATTCTGGGAGTCGCCTCTGGACTGCATGGCAGCGGTGAAAGAAGAAGATAACAACGAGAGGAAGGAAGAAGTGGAGAAAGACCGAAAGAAGAAGCAGAAGATCAGAACAAGAAGCGGGGAAGAAGATGGAGGAAGATCGGCGGAAGAAAGAAGAAGACATTTTTAATACAGAACTTGTCAAAAATGATCTACTGTTTTTTATAACACTACTACACTCCCATACTCATTCACATGGGGGCGTCAGTATCTGGGGGCCTGATGAAGAGGCTACGGCCTTGAAACGCGTCAGTAGTCCATCCAGGTTACCAGCAGGAGACGGTTGTACGGTTGTCACCTACTCCAGCACTGTGAAACGCTCGTTACATGAGCTGTTTGTGAGTATGTTTTTATGATCTTTACTGATTGAAATTTATCAAGGATAATGCTCTATGCCAGTGCGCCCTTGTGTGCTTTCTAGTATCTGGGGGCCCCCTTATTAAATGGGGCTTCCAGATTCTGATAGGCCCCCAGCCTGGAGAACCCCACAAGGGTTGTGGGGATGAAGCCCTTCTCCCCATCAACATGGGGAAAAGGTGCTTTGGGGGGATCCCAAAGCACCCTCCCCCATGCTGAGGGCATGTGGCCTGGTATGGTTTGGAGGGGGGGCGCTCGCTCGTCCCCCCTCCTGCCCTGCCAGGCTGTGTGCTCAGATAAGGGTCTGGTATGGATTTTGTGGTGATCCTCATGCCATTTTATTTTATTTTTTAATTGGCATGGGGTTCCCCTAAAAATCCATAGCAGACATGAAGGGCCTGGTACAGACTTTGGGCGGACCCCACACAATTTTTTTTTCTTAAATTTTGGCTCAGTGTTCCCCTTAAAATCCATACCAGACCAAAAGGGCCTGGTATGGACTGGGGGGGGGCATGCAATGTTTTTTAGGCGATTTTTATTTATATTGCCGGGAACCAGCAATACATTATTGCCGCAAGCGATTTTAAATGACAATTTTTCCTTTACAAATGTCATTTTGCGGTGGCACTGTTCTCAACATCACCCAAATGCGCCACTTTACAGGCATACTAAGGGGACCCTCCAGGTATGATATTTAAAGGAATATTTCATTTTTATTTTTTCACTTTAATCATTATTAAAATCTCTGCTCCTGAAAAAACAATTGGTTTAAAAACTTTTTTTTCACATTGAAACATGTCCTCTAGGGCAGGGCCCAGGTTCCCATACACTTTTTAAGGCAATAACTTGCATAGGAGCCTTTAAAATGAGCACTTTTGAGTTTTCATGTTCGAGTCCCATTGATTTTAATAGGGTTCACACAAATTTTTTGCCTGTTCGCAAGTTCTGGTGGGAACTGAACCGGGGGGTGTTTGGCCCATCCTTACTAATGTATACTATGTAGAGCAGTGAAGACGGACCTTTCTGGCCCACTAAAAAAGCAGCATTAGTTGAGTATACTAATAACTGATTGGATGGGTACAAATTAGATAGTTCTATTGGCAACATGCAATTTGTGGTGGTTTCACAGTACCTGGCATTTTGTGAATTTGCTCTGTACAAGATTCCAATAAAACACCAGGTGAATGTCAATGTGTTCAAACTACAATGTCAAAGCAACTACAACACTTATGTTGTATACTTTGAAAACTGTCCCATTAAAACACATGTAAAGAGCAAAATGTTCTATTGACCACATTGTGCTTAATCCAGCAGTTTCTTTAACTTTAGTAGTTCAGCAAAACTCTATGAAATGAGTGAAATAGTGATGGCTGTATCACAGTTTTGTAAGAAGAGACCTAAAAATAATTGACTTGACTGCTTAATGTTAGACATAAAATCAGAATAATGATTCATATATAGTTGAACATCTGCTATTTACAATTCCAAAAGGCCATCATATTTAAATTATATTTAGTGGAAATGGCCATGTTAGTAATTTGCTTCACCTCTAAATGCTAATGTAGCTATTTTCTTGTTTCCCTTTAGTATTATGGAGAGGAAATAATTCATGAAACTGTTGTTACGCTCAGGGCCCCAATGGGAAAATAACAAGCAGAATCAACATTTTTACCAAAGCTAACTTGATATTCTGCAGATTGGTCATGGCCTTTATGGGAAGGGGACATTAGAATAATGTTGCTGCTAACATTAATGACACCTTATTATACATTTTCAACCCTGGACCAGGTTATTGATTGAAAAATTACTGAACATTATAATAATGGGTAATAATCAAGACTGTACTATGAATTTATCAAAAATGCTTGTTTGGTACAATATGTTTTCAAAAAACAGAATATAACAGCTAGCATAATGTGTCATGCAGCATTAAAAATACATTCCATACATTTAGGCATTTGTATTATTTACATACAACTTCAAAATTACACTGTAATATATTGTGCTACTATATAGCTTTTAAAGAAATAAAAATAATTTGATATGTTAAATTAATATATGTACGTACCTGCTCTATTATGCATTTTTGTAAAAAGGTAATATTTTAGCTTTACTGTTATTCAGTTAAAATTGGGCCTATAAAAAAACACTTTACACAATTACACATTTTTGCACTTAAATACAAGCACATACTGGAACGGTTAGAGAGTAGTCAGTTACAAAAAAGAGAGATTTGGTATAGTCCTGCTCCCTAGTTTTATGTCTGAGCACTGATACTGTAATTTGGATGCAGTAATTGTCTGCAGTTTTCAGGTCAAAAATAGTCTTGACAATTTCAAAATCGGTGCAGTAGAGTCAAAGATTTAAATAGACAGAACCAAAATCATTAATATTTAAAGTGATACTAAAGTCTTGTTATTTTTTGTTAGAAATAACAAACGTGTCTATACTTACCTGCTCTGTGAAATGCTTTTGCACAGAGCAGCCCCAATCCTCCTCTTCTTGGGTCCCTCTTCGGCGCTCCTGACCCCTCCCTCCTTGCTTGCTATGGGGGCACCCGAGCTGAGCCACTCTGTGTGTCTATTTAGCCATGGAACCGTGGTTTGGCCCTCCCCCCTCTCCTCTGGCTGCTGCTGTGTCTCAGCCAATCAGGGGGGAGAGTCCTGGATGGCCAAGGCACTTGTCTACATCACTGAATAGAGAGGGGCCTCAGGTAAGTGTTACGGAGGCTGAGGGGGGCTGCTACACACCAAATGCTTTTTATCTTAATGCATTAAGATAAAAAACCTTCTGCCTTTACAACCACTATACTGGTTTAATTACTTTGCATTGACAGCATTAAAGTGGTGTTAAATCCAAAGCCAAACATACATTTTATTGCTGCTTATCACTGAGATGAAGCATGCAACATTGAAAACAAATGACACAGTATGTCCGTAAAAAAAAGTATTTTATTTGTTACATGAGTTCATGTGAAGGAGTAGGTTCACAATACAAATATTGATAAAGTAATGAATTCATATATATGCATGCATTAAAAAGGACATGGTGATACATAATAACTTGCAACAGACCAATTTAGTAAAACCAAAGTCCCAACCCTCTTCGTTTGTTCTCTGCAATTAGGGATGGAGGTACTTTGACCTACACGTCATAGGCCTCATCTAAAGTCCCAAAAACCCCTTTTCTTCTTTAACACTGAGATGTGGTGGCTACATTACTTTTCCTTTTTAAGGTTGCTTGCCTTTATTTTCACCTGTTGATAAAGCCAGTAAGTATGTTACTATCCAACCTTACTTTAACGGACCACACTGCCCAGCAAAAGTGGCATTTAAAGTTTTGAGACAAGTAATTTGCTATTGACAGGGTTTCCTACAGCATTTATTCATTCATGTAAAAACTTTATCTCAAAAGGGGAAAAAACAGCTGTTGTGACTGCTTAATAAGTGTTAAAGCGGTCGTAAACCGCTGGCCATTTTTTTTGTACCCTGCAAGGTAATATCGTAATGTGCTAGTATGCATCACATACTAACACATTGGGATTGATTTACTAAGATTCCTAGGAAGTACTGGGCGCCCAATTAAGACTTCAATAGGGTGGACAAACATGCAAATGGAAAAATCGCACTATTGCTGGCGAACATGCCTGTCAAATCAGCATATGCGGAAATGTCAATGGGGCTCGAACCTACAAAATCAAAAGTCCTAATTGAAGACTTGTATGTAAGTTATTGCCATAAAAAGTGTATAGGGACCTGGGTACTGCCCTGGAGGATATGTATTAATCCAAAAGTTTTTAAAACAATAGTTTTTAAAGGAGCAGTGATTTTAATGGTGCTGAAAGTGAAACAATAAAAATGAAATACACCTTTAAATGTCATGCCTGGGGGGTCCCCTTAATATGCCTGTAAAGTTGCACATCTGTGCAATGTATAGAAAATGCCGCAACAATGACATTTCTAAAGGAAAAAAATGTTGTTTAAACTTGCTCCCGGCTGCAATGTATTGCCAGCTCCCAGTAATACAGATTAAAAAAAAAAGAAAAAAAATGGCGTGCGGTACCCCCAGTACACACCAGGTACTTCTGGTCTGATATGGATTTTAAGGGGAACCCCACACCAAAATAAAACAAAAAATTGGCATGGGGCCCCCAAAAATCCATACCAGACCCTTATCCGAGCATACAGCCTAGAGGTCAGGAAAGGGGGGTGAGCGATCGCTCCCCTCCTGAACGGAACCAGGCTGCATGCCCTCAACATGTTGATGAGGCCTCTTCTGACAACCCTGGCAGGTGGTCGCTGGGGTCTGCCGGTGAGGGGCTTATTGGAATCTGGAAGCCCCCTCTAACAAGGGGGCCCCCAGATCCCACCCCCCATGTGATAGAGTATGAGGTTACTCATCATACACCTTACCCATTCACCAAAAAAAGAAGTGTAGTGTGACAAAATACAATAAACAGTTTTTGCCAAGTCCTTTATTAAAAATGTCTTCTTCCCCCGCGTCTTCCTCCGGTCTTCTCCTTCTTCATCCGGTCTTCCTCTGGCTTCTTCTTCCCTGCTTCATCCTCTGGTCTGCTTCTTCTTCTGTCATCGCTCCCACCGCCAAACCACAGACAATTTAAAAAATGAACCTCTTCCTATGCTGCGATGGGGCAGATGTCATTCAGTGACCCCGCCCCTTGTGACTTCACCACCCGGGGCATGATGGGTCCATAATGTCACAAGGGGGCAGGGTCTCTGGATGACACCATCTGGTGGCCATGCCCCGGGGGTTTGCATATGCAGCAGGGGCTTATTCTCAAATTGGGGCTATTCTATAAGTGGAAGCACTTCTGACTCTGCAAATATTATCTGAATGTCTCATCTGAAATTTCATCTGTTTCCTTGCAGGTATGTTCTCTGAATCAGCTCCATCCAAAAACTGAAACCTTGCTGTCTCTTTTTGCTAAAGTCTGTTTAATTATACTGGTATGTTCTCTGAATCAACTCCACCCCAAAAACTGAAACCTTGCTGTCTCTTTTTGCTAAAGTCTGTTTAATTATGCTGGTATGTTTTTTTTTTTTTTTTTTCTGCTTAACCATCTAAAGAGCTGGCCACGCTGCAATGCTTTCATTTGTCCCTTGTCTTTGACCTGTTTGGCCCATTTACCTCTAGTGCCCCTGTTGTTCTGTATTTTTAAGTGAGAATTTTGCTCTGCCTAGTCACCCTTTATTTATTACCTCCTGATTGCTATTTTGGAATGCACCCACCCCCCATCCCTATCAGTATAAATTCAATCACCTTTAGGGGGAGCATTTGCAGGGGTTTGCATTTGCAGCAGGGGCTTATTCTCAAAGTGGGGGTATTCTATAAATGGAAGCACTTCTGACTCTGCACTGCAGCAAATGCACAAAGCGAATGAACACAAGAAAATACTTGAATAACATCACACAAACAACAGATGACCTTGTTTACCCCTTTAGCTCTTTCTCCTCCTAACATGCACTCTCTACCACTCCTTCTGACAACTCTTTCCTGCATCCTTAAACTAGCTCTCCTTCACCCCTCTTCTCCACCTCACAGCTTATATATATATCACCCTCACTTCTATCCTCTCCTTATTACTGCAATCACCATCTCATGCTAATTCTGAATCCACACGCACAAAAATACTCCAGTACACTAGAGCATGTCACTTCATATAAATCGCACTCTCACATTACCTTCCTCACCCTTCTCCTTACCTCTGGAGATATATCCCTAAACCCTGGGCCTCCACATTTAGCTAAATTCAACGCACCCATTAAACTGCAGTTGAGGGGACACCTGGATGTTTGGGTTCGTCTGGTTCAGCCGAAATGCGCGGAAAAGTTTGGGTTCGGTACCGAACTTGACCCCGGACCCTGAACCCAATTGAAGTCAATGGTGACCCAAACTTTTGGGCACAAAAATGGCTGTAAAAAAGTCCTGGAGAGGGCTAGAGGGCGGCAAAAGGAAGCAAAATGGGGGTAAGAGTAGGACAAGTGCCCTGCAAACAAATGTGGATAGGGAAATAACTTAAAGTCACATAAAAAAATAAAAATGGGAGGAGGAGGTGGATGTGGAGTAGGAGCCTAGAGGTTGACTAGGGCGTGACCGTGGCAGTGTGGGTGGAAGTGGCGGTGGAGGAGGAGGAGGTAGCCAACACTGTTATTTGTTTGTTTGGTTTTTATTTTCTAATTGGGGTAGCCCCCAAAATATATTTTTTACCTGATCTATGCTGGTGCAGGAACCCACCCTCCGAGCCACTTGTGAATGACTGGCCTGATAACTGTGGAAATGACCGCTCTCCCTCCTCCTCCTCTTCCTCCTGTGCCACAATGTGACAATTCGACATAGACATGTGCAATTCATTTAGTTCCGAATCGAAATTCGGACGAATTTTTAATAATTCAGAATTCGGATGCATCCGAATTTCCGAATTACAATAGTAACGATTTTGAACGAATCCGAAAAATTTTTCGATTCGAAAAATTTCGCCCGAAATTCGATTCGAGTCGAATTCGAAACGAATTCGAAATAGTCGAATCGAAAAAGTAGAAGCAAATTCGAAAACAAATCGAAATAAAAATCAAAACTAATTATAAAATAAGTTTTCTAAAACAGAATATAAATATAAAGTAAAATAAAAAAAAAAAATAATAGAAAAATAATAGAACAGAACATATACATATATATATATATATATATATATATATATATATATATATATATTCAGTCTATTCGAAATTCAAATTCATTGTATTCGAATTTCGGAAAATTGATATATATCGATTTTCCGAAATTCAAATTTCCAATAGAATGGCTTTGAGTGAGATTGAAAAAAAATCCAAAACAAAGAAAACCAAAAGAAAAGAATATAATAGAAAATAAGAGAATAGAATAGAAAATAAATAAAATATAAAATAAATAAAAAACACAGT
>BLSH010442904.1:1148-22222 GCA_018402905.1 Glandirana rugosa | reverse complement strand
CTTCACAGCACCAGCAGGAACCTCTCTTTATAGAACTAGGAGATGATTTTAGAACAATAATCTGTCCCTCACAGCACCAGCAGGAACCTCTCCCTATAGAACTAGGAGATATTTTAGAACAATAATCTGTCCCTTACAGCACCAGCAGGCACCTCTCCCAATAGCAGTAGGAGATGGTTTTAGAACAATAATCTGTCCTTCACAGCACCAGCAGGGACCTCTCTCTATAGAACTAGGAGATGATTTTAGAACAATAATCTATCCCTCACAGCACCAGCAGGAACCTCTCACTATAGCAGTAGGAGCTGATTTTACAATAATCTATCCCTTACAGCACCAGCAGGAACCTCTCCCTATAGAACTAGGAGATGATTTTAGAACAATAATCTGTCCCTCACAGCATTAGCAGGACCCTCTCCCTCTAGCAGTATGTGATGATTTGAGACCAATAATCTGTCCCTCACAGCACCAGCAGGAACCTCTCCCTCTTGCAGTATGTGATGATTTTAGAACAATAATCTGTGCCTTACAGCACCAGCAGGTACCTCTCCCTATAGAACTAGGAGATGATTTTAGAATAATAATCTGTTCCTTACAGCACCAGCAGAAGCCTCTCCCTATAGAACTAGGAGATGTATTTAGAACAATAATCTGTCCCTCAGAGCACCAGCAGGAACCTCTCCCTATAGAACTAGGAGATGATTTTTGAACAATAATCTGTCCCTCACAGCACCAGCAGGAAGCTCTTCCTTTAGCACTAGGAGATGATTTTAGAACAATAATCTGTCCCTCACAGCACTAGTAGGAACTTCTCCCTTTAGCAGTATGTGATGATTTTAGAACAATAATCTGTCCCTCAAAGCACCAGCAGGAACCTCTCCCTATAGAACGAGGAGATGATTTTAGAACAATAATCTTACCCTCACTGCATCAGCAGGTACCTCTCCCTCTAGCAGTATGTGATGATTTGAGAACAATATTCATTCCCTCACAGCACCAGCAGGAACCTCTCCCTCTAGCAGCATGTGATAATTTTAGAACAATAATCTGTCCCTAACAGCACCAGTCGGAACCTCTCCCTATAGAACTAGGAGATTATTTTAAAACCATAATCTGTCCCTCAAAGCACAAGCAAGAACCTCTCCCTATAGCACTAGGAGAGAATTTTAGAACAATAATCTGTCCCTCACAGCACCAGCAGGAACCTCTCCCTATAGAACTAGGAGATGATTTTAGAACAATAATCTTACCCTCACTGCAGAAGCAGGAACCCCTCCCTCTAGCAGTATGTGATGATTTGAGAACAATATTCTGTCCCTCACAGCATCAGCATCAACCTCTCCCTCTAGCAGCATGTGATGATTTTAGAACAATAATCTGTCCCTCACAGCACCAGTAGGAACCTCTCCCTATAGAACTAGGAGAAGATATTAGAACAATAATCTGTTCCTCAAAAGCACCAGCAGGAACCCCTCCTATAGCAGTAGGAGATGATTTTACAACAATAATCTGTCCCTTACAGCACCAGCAGTAACCTCTCTCTATAAAATTAGGAGACGATTTTAGAACAATAATCTGTCCCTCACAGCACCAGCAGGAACATATCCCTCTAGTAGTATGTGATCTTTTGAGACCAATAATCTGTCCCTTACAGCACCAGCAGGAACCTCTCACTATAGAACTAGGAGATGATTTTAGAACAATAATCTGTCCCTCACAGCACCAGCAGGAACATCTCCCTCTTGCAGTATGTGATGATTTTAGAACAATAATTTGTCCCTTACAGCACCAGCAGGAACCTCTCACTATAGAACTTGGAGATGATTTTAGAACAATAATCTGTCCCTTACAGCACCAGCAGGAACCTCTCCCTATAGCAGTAGGAGATGATTTTAGAACAATAATCTGTCCCTCACAGCACCAGCAGGAACCTCTCCCTATAGAACTAGGAGATGATTTTACAATAATAATCTGTGCCTCACAGCACCAGCAGGAACCTCTCCCTATAGAACTAGGAGATGATTTTAGAACAATAATCTGTTCCTCACAGCACCAGCAGGAACCTCTCCCTATAGAACTAGGAGATGATTTTAGAACAATAATCTATCCCTCACAGCACCATCAGAAAACTCTCCCTATAGAACTAGGAGATGATTTTAGAATAATAATCTGTCCCTCACAGCACCAGCAGGAACCTCTCCCTACAGCAGTAGGAGATGATTTTAGAACAATAATCTGTTCCTCACAGCACCAGCAGGAACCTTCTCCTAAAGAACTAGGAGATGATTTTAGAACAATAATCTTGTCCCTTACAGCACCAGCAAGACCCTCTCCATATAGAACTAGGAGATGATTTTAGAACAATAATTTGTCCCTCACAGCACCAGCAGGAACCTCTCCCTCTAGCAGTATGTGATGATCTGAGAACAATACTCTGTCCCTCACAGCACCAGAAGGTACCTCTCCCTCAAGCAGTATGTGATGATTTTAGAACAATAATCTGTCCCTCACAGCACCAGCAGGAACCTCTCCCTCTAGCAGTATGTGATGATTTTAGAACAATAATCTGTCCCTCACAGCACCAGCAGGAACCTCTCCCTATAGCAGTAGGAGATGATTTTAGAACAATAATCTGTTCCTCACAGCACCAGCAGGAACCTTCTCCTATAGAACTAGGAGATGATTTTAGAACAATAATCTTGTCCCTTACAGCACCAGCAAGACCCTCTCCCTATAGAACTAGGAGATGATTTTAGAACAATAATTTGTCCCTCACAGCACCAGCAGGAACCTCTCCCTCTAGCAGTATGTGATGATCTGAGAACAATACTCTGTCCCTCACAGCACCAGAAGGTACCTCTCCCTCAAGCAGTATGTGATGATTTTAGAACAATAATCTGTCCCTCACAGCACCAGCAGGAACCTCTCCCTCTAGCAGTATGTGATGATTTTAGAACAATAATCTGTCCCTCACAGCACCAGTAGGAACCTCTCCCTATAGAACTAGGAGAAGATATTAGAACAATAATCTGTTCCTCAAAAGCACCAGCAGGAACCTCTACTATCGCAGTAGGAGATGATTTTACAACAATAATCTGTCCCTTACAGCACCAGTAGTAACCTCTCTCTATAAAACTAGGAGATGATTTTAGAACAATAATCTGTCCCTCACAGCACCAGCAGGAACATATCCCTCTAGCAGTATGTGATCATTTGAGACCAATAATCTGTCCCTTATAGCACCAGCAGGAACCTCTCACTATAGAACTAGGAAATGATTTTAGAACAATAATCTGTCCCTTACAGCACCAGCAGGAACCTCTCCCTATAGTAGTAGGAGATGATTTTAGAACAATAATCTGTCCCTCAAAGCACCAGTTGGAGCCTCTCCCTCTAGCAGTATGTGATGATTTTAAAACTATAATCTGTCCCTCACAGCACCAGCAGGAACATCTCCCTCTTGCAGTATGTGATGATTTTAGAACAATAATCTGTCCCTTACAGCACCAGCAGGAACCTCTCACTATAGAACTAGGAGATGATTTTAGAACAATAATCTGTCCCTTACAGCACCAGCAGGAACCTCTCCCTATAGCAGTAGGAGATGATTTTAGAACAATAATCTGTCCCTCACAGCACCAGCAAGAACCTCTCCCTATAGAACTAGGAGATGATTTTACAACAATAATCTGTGCCTCACAGCACCAGCAGGAACCTCTCCCTATAGAACTAGGAGATGATTTTAGAACAATAATCTGTTCCTCACAGCACCAGCAGGAACCTCTCCCTATAGAACTAATTGATGATTTTAGAACAATAATCTATCCCTCACAGCACCAGCAGGAACCTCTCCCTGTAGAAGTAGGAAATGATTTTAGAACAATAATCTGTCCCTCACAGCACCAGCAGGAACCTCTCCCTATAGCAGTAGGAGATGATTTTAGAACAATAATCTGTTCCTCTCAGCACCAGCAGAAACCTCTCCCTATAGAACTAGGAGATGATTTTAGAACAATAATCTGTTCCTCACAGCAACAGCAGGAACCTCTTCCTATAGAACTAGGAGATGATTTTAGAACAATATTCTAGTCCCTTATAGCACCAGCAAGAACCTCTCGCTATAGAACTAGGAGATGATTTTAGAACAATAATTTGTCCCTCACAGCACGAGCAGGAACCTCTCCCTCTAGCAGTATGTGATGATCTGAGAACAATACTCCGTCCCTCACAGCACCAGAAGGTACCTCTCCCTCTAGCAGTATGTGATGATTTTAGAACAATAATCTGTCCCTCACAGCACAAGCAGGAACCTCTCCCTATAGAACTAGGAGATGATTTTAGAACAATACTCTGTCCCTCACAGCACCAGCAGAAACCTCTCCCTATAGAACTAGGAGATGATTTTAGAACAATAATCTTACCCTCACTGCAGCAGCAGGAACCCCTCCCTCTAGCAGTATGTGATGATTTGAGAACAATATTCTGTCCCTCACAGCATCAGCATCAACCTCTCCCTCTAGCAGCATGTGATGATTTTAGAACAATAATCTGTCCCTCACAGCACCAGTAGGAACCTCTCTTTATAGAACTAGGAGATGATTTTAGAACCATAGTCTGTCCCTCAAAGTACCAGCAGGAACCTCTCCCTATAGCAATAGGAGGGAATTTTAGAACAAAATTCTGTCCCTCACAGCACCAACAGGAACCTCTCCCTATAGGACTAGGAGATGATTTTAGAACAATAATCTATCCCTCACAGCATCAGCAGGAACATCTCCCTATAGAACTAGGAGATGATTATAGAACAATAATCTGTCCCTCACAGCACCAGCAGGAACCTCTCCCTATAGCAGTAGGAGATGTTTTTAGAACAATAATCTGTCCCTCACAGCACCAGCAAGAACCTCTCCCTATAGCAGTTGATGTTTTTAGAACAATAATTTGTCCCTCACAGCACCAGCAGGAACCTCTCCCTCTAGCAGTATGTGATGATCTGCGAACAATACTCTGTCCCTCACAGCACCAGAAGGTAACTCTCCCTCTAGCAGTATGTGATGACTTTAGAACAATAATCTGTCACTCACAGCACCAGCAGGAACCTCTCCCTCTAGCAGTATGATGATTTTAGAACAATAATATGTCCCTCACAGCACCAGCAGGAACCTCTCCCTATAGAACTAGGAGATGATTTTAGAACAATAATCTTACCCTCACTGCAGCAGCAGGAACCCCTCCCTCTAGTAGTATGTGATGATTTGAGAACAATACTCTGTCCCTCACAGCATCAGCATCAACCTCTCCCTCTAGCAGCATGTGATGATTTTAGAACAATAATCTGTCCCTCACAGCACCAGTAGGAACCTCTCTTTATAGAACTAGGAGATGATTTTAGAACCATAGTCTGTCCCTCAAAGTACCAGCAGGAACCTCTCCCTATAGCAATAGGAGGGAATTTTAGAACAATAATCTGTCCCTCACAGCACCAACAGGAACCTCTCCCTATAGAACTAGGAGATGATTATAGAACAATAATCTGTCCCTCACAGCACCAGCAGGAACCTCTCCCTATAGCAGTAGGAGATGTTTTTAGAACAATAATCTGTCCCTCACAGCACCAGCAAGAACCTCTACCTATAGCAGTAGATGTTTTTAGAACAATAATCTGTCCCTCACAGCACCAGCAGGAACCTCTCCCTCTAGCAGACTGTGATGATTTTAGAACAATAATCTGTCCCTCACAGCACGAGCAGGAAACTCTCCCAGTAGAACTAGGAGATGATTTAAGAACAATAATCGGTCCCTTACAGCACCAGCAGGAACCTCTCCCTATAGAACTAGGAGATGATTTTAGAAAAAAAATCCATCCCTCACAGCACCAGCAGGAACCTCTCCCTATGGGACTATGAGATGATTTTAGAACAATAATCTGTCCCTCACAGAACCAGCAGGAACCTCTCCCTATAGCAGTAGGAGATGTTTTTAGAACAATAATCTGTCCCTCACAGCACCAGCAGGAGCCTCTCCCTATAGAACTGGGAGATGATTTTAGACCAATAATCTGTCCCTCACAGCAGCAGCAGGAACCTCTCCATCTGACAGTATGTGATGATTTGAGAACAATAATCTGTCCCTCATAGCACCATTAGGAATCTCTCCCTATAGAACTATGCGATTATTTTAGAACAATAATCTGTCCCTCACATCACCAGCAGGAACCTCTCCCTCTAGCAGTTGGTGACTATTTTAGAACAATAATCTGTTCCTCACATCACCAGCAGGAACCTCTTCCTCTAGCAGTATGTGATGATTTTAGAATAATAATCTGTCCCTTGCAGCACCAGCAGGAACCTCTCCCTATAGAACTAGGAGATGTTTTGAGAACAATAATCTGTCCCTCACAGCACCAGCAAGAACCTCTCCCTATAGCAGTAGATGTTTTTAGAACAATAATCTGTCCCTCACAGCATCAGCAGGAACCTCTCCCTCTAGCAGACTGTGATGATTTTAGAACAATAATCTGTCCCTCACAGCACGAGCAGAAAACTCTCCCAGTAGAACTAGGAGATGATTTAAGAACAATAATCGGTCCCTTACAGCACCAGCAGGAACCTCTCCCTATAGAGCTAGGAAATGATTTTAGATCAATAATCTGTCCCTCACAGCACCAGCAGGAACCTCTCCCTATAGCAGTAGGAGATGTTTTTAGAACAATAATCTGTCCCTCACCGCACCAGCAGGAGCCTCTCACTATAGAACTGGGAGATTATTTTAGACCAATAATCTGTCCCTCACAGCAGCAGCAGGAACCTCTCCATCTAACAGTATGTGATGATTTGAGAACAATAATCTGTCCCTCACAGCGCCAGTAGGAATCTCTCCCTATAGAACTAGGAGATGATTTTAGAACAATAATCTGTCCCTCACAGCACCAGCAGTAACCTCTCCCTCTAGCAGTTGGTGACGATTTTAGAACAATAATCTGTTCCTCACATCACCAGCAGGAACCTCTTCCTCTAGCAGTATGTGATGATTTTAGAACAATAATCTGTCTCTTACAGCACCAGCAGGAACCTCTCCCTATAGAACTAGGAGATGATTTTAGAACAATAATCTGTCCCTCACAGAACCAGCAGGAACCTCTCCCTATAGAACTAGGAGATGATTTTAGAACAATAATCTGTCCCTTACAGCACCAGCAGGAACCTCTCCCTATTGCAGTAGGAGATGATTTTAGAACAATAATCTGTCCCTTAAATCACCAGCAGGAACCTCTCCCTATAGCAGTAGGAGATTATTTTAGAACAATAACCTGTCCCTCACAGCACCAGCAGGAACCTCTCCCTATAGAACTAGGAGATGAATTTAGAACAATAATCTGTCCCTCACAGCACCTGCAGGAACCTCTCCCTATAGCACTATGATGAGATGGTTTTAAAACAATAATCTGTACCTCACAGCACCAACAGAAACCTCTCCCTATAGAACTAGGAGATGGTTTTAGAACTATATCTTGTCCCTCACAGGACCAGCAGGAACTTCTCCTTCTAGCAGTATGTGATGTTTTGAGAACAATAATCTGTCCCTCACAGCAGCAGCAGCAGGAACCTCTCCCTCTAGCAGTATGTGATGATTTTAGAACAATAATCTGTTCCTTACAGCACCAGCAGGAAACTCTCCACATAGAACTAGGAGATGATTTCAGAACAATAATCTGTCCCTCACAGCACCAGCAGGAACCTCTCCCTATAGAACTAGGAGATGATTTTAGAACAATAATCTGTCCCTCACAGCACCAGCAGGAACCTCTCCCTATAGCACTATGAGATGATTTTAAAACAATAAGCTGTCCCTCACAGCCCCAGCAGGAACCTCTCCCTATAGAACTAGGAGATGATTTTAGAACAATAATCTGTCCCTCACAGCATCAGCAGGAACCTCTCCCTATAGCAGTAGGAGATGACTTTAGAACAATAATCTGTCCCTAACAGCACCAGCAGGAACCTATCCCTATAGAACTAGGAGATGATTTTAGAACAATAATCTGTCCCTCACAGCTCCAGCAGGAACCTTTCCCTATAGCACTATGAGATGATTTTAAAACAATAAGCTGTCCCTCACAGCCCCAGCAGGAACCTCTCCCTATAGAACTAGGAGATGATTTTAGATCAATAATCTGTCCCTCACAGCATCAGCAGGAACCTCTCCCTATAGCAGAAGGAGATGACTTTAGAACAATAATCTGTCCCTCACAGCACCAGCAGGAACCTCTCCCTATAGAACTAGGAAATGTTTTTAGAATAATAATCCGTCCTTCACAGCACCAGCAGGAACATCTCCCTATAGAACTAGGAGATGATTATAGAACAATAATCTGTCCCTCACAGCACCAGCAGGAACCTATCTCTCTAGCAGTATGTGATGATTTCAGACCAATAATCTGTCCCTCACAGCACCAGCAGGAGCCTCTCCCTCTAGCAGTATGTGATGATTTTAGAACTATAATCTGTCCCTCACAGCACCAGCAGGAACCTCTCCCTCTAGCAGTATGTGATGATTTTAGAACAATAATCTGTCCCTTACAGCACCAGCAGGAACCTCTCCCTATAGAACTAGGAGATGATTTTACAACAATAATCTGTGCCTCACAGCACCAGCAGGAACCTCTCCCTATAGAACTAGGAGATGATTTTAGAACAATAATCTGTCCCTTACAGCACCAGCAGGAACCTCTCCCTATTGCAGTAGGAGATGATTTTAGAACAATAATCTGTCCCTCACAGCACCAGCAGGAACCTCTCCTTATAGAACTAGGAGATGATTTTACAACAATAATCTGTGCCTCACTGCACCACCAGGAACCTCTCCTTATAGAACTAGGAGATGATTTTAGAACAATAATCTGTCCCTTACAGCACCAGCAGGAACCTCTCCCTATTGCAGTAGGAGATGATTTTAGAACAATAATCTGTCCCTTACAGAACCAGCAGGAACCTCTCCCTATAGCAGTGGGAGATTATTTTAGAACAATAACCTGTCCCTCACAGCACCAGCAGGAACCTCTCCCTATAGTACTAGGAGATGAATTTAGAACAATAATCTGTCCCTCACAGCACCTGCAGGAACCTCTCCCTATAGCACTATGATGAGATGGTTTTAAAACAATAATCTGTCCCTCACAGCACCAACAGAAACCTCTCCCTACAGAACTAGGAGATGGTTTTAGAACTATATCTTGTCCCTCACAGGACCAGCAGGAACTTCTCCTTCTAGCAGCATGTGATGTTTTGAGAACAATAATATGTCCCTCACAGCAGCAGCAGGAACCTCTCCCTCTTGCAGTATGTGATGATTTTAGAACAATAATCTGTTCCTTACAGCACCAGCAGGAACCTCTCCCCATAGAACTAGGAGATGATTTCAGAACAATAATCTGTCCCTCACAGCACCAGCAGGAACCTCTCCCTATAGAACTAGGAGATGATTTTAGAACAATAATCTGTCCCCCACAGCACCAGCAGGAACCTCTCCCTATAGCACTATGAGATGATTTTAAAACCATAATCTGTCCCTCACAGCACCAGCAGGAACCTCTCCCTATAGCAGTAGGAGATGACTTTAGAACAATAATCTGTCCCTCACAGCACCAGCAGGAACCTCTCCCCATAGAACTAGGAAATGTTTTTAGAATAATAATCCGTCCTTCACAACACCAGCAGGAACCTCTCCCTATAGAACTAGGAGAGGATTTTAGAACAATAATCTGTCCCTCACAGCACCAGCAGGAACCTATCCCTCTAGCAGTATGTGATGATTTGAGACCAATAATCTGTCCCTCACAGCACCAGCAGGAGCCTCTCCCTCTAGCAGTATGTGATGATTTTAGAACTATAATCTGTCCCTCACAGCACCAGCAGGAACCTCTCCCTCTTGCAGTATGTGATGATTTTAGAACAATAATCTGTCCCTTACAGCACCAGCAGGAACTTCTCCCTATAGAACTAGGAGACGATTTTAGAACAATAATCTGTCCCTTACAGCACCAGCAGGAACCTCTCCCTATAGCAGTAGGAGATGATTTTAGAACAATAATCTGTCCCTCACAGCACCAGCAAGAACCTCTCCCTATAGAACTAGGAGATGATTTTACAACAATAATCTGTGCCTCACAGCACCAGCAGGAACCTCTCCCTATAGAACTAGGAGATTATTTTAGAACAATAATCTGTTCCTCACAGCACCAGCAGGAACCTCTCCCTATAGAACTAATTGATGATTTTAGAACAATAATCTATCCCTCACAGCACCAGCAGGAACCTCTCCCTATAGAACTAGGAGATGATTTTAGAACAATAATCTGTCCCTCACAGCACCAGCAGGAACCTCTCCCTATAGCAGTAGGAGATGATTTTAGAACAATAATCTGTTCCTCCCAGCACGAGCAGAAACCTCTCCCTATAGAACTAAGAGATGATTTTAGAACAATAATCTGTTCCTCACAGCAACAGCAGGAACCTCTTCCTATAGAACTAGGCGATGATTTTAGAACAATATTCTTGTCCCTTATAGCACCAGCAAGAACCTCTCCCTATAGAACTAGGAGATGATTTTAGAACAATAATTTGTCCCTCACAGCACCAGCAGGAACCTCTCCCTCTAGCAGTATGTGATGATCTGAGAACTATACTCTGTCCCTCACAGCAAAATTAGTAACCTCTCCCTCTAGCAGTATGTGATGATTTTAGAACAATAATATGTACCTCACAGCACCAGCAGGAACCTCTCCCTCTAGCAGTATGTGATGATTTTAGAACTATAATCTGTCCCTCACAGCAAAATTAGTAACCTCTCCCTCTAGCAGTATGTGATGATTTTTAGAAAAATAATCTGTCCCTTACAGCACCAGCAGGAACCTCTCCCTATAGAACTAGGAGATGATTTTAGAACAATAACCTGTCCCTCACAGCACCAGCAGGAACCTCTCCCTATAGAGCTAGGAGATGATTTTAGAACAATAATCTTACCCTCATTGCAGCAGCAGGAACCCCTCCCTCTAGCAGTATGTGATGATTTGAGAACAATATTCTGTCCCTCACAGCATCAGCATCAACCTCTCCATCTAGCCCTTAATCTGTCCCTCACAGCACGAGCAGGAAACTCTCCCAGTAGAACTAGGAGATGATTTAAGAACAATAATCGGTCCCTTACAGCACCAGCAGGAACCTCTCCCTATAGAGCTAAGAAATGATTTTAGAACAATAATCTGTCCATCACAGCACCAGCAGGAGCCTCTCACTATAGAACTGGGAGATTATTTTAGACCAATAATCTGTCCCTCACAGCAGCAGCAGGAACCTCTCCATCTAACAGTATGTGATGATTTGAGAACAATAATCTGTTCCTCACATCACCAGCAGGAACCTCTTCCTCTAGCAGTATGTGATGATTTTAGAACAATAATCTGTCCCTTACAGCACCAGCAGGAACCTTTCCCTATAGAACTAGGAGATGATTTTAGAACAATAATCTGTCCCTCACAGAACCAGCAGGAACCTCTCCCTATAGAACTAGGAGATGATTTTAGAACAATAATCTGTCCCTTACAGCACCAGCAGGAACCTCTCCGTATTGCAGTAGGAGATGATTTTAGAACAATAATCTGTCCCTTAAAGCACCAGCAGGAACCTCTCCCTATAGCAGTAGGAGATTATTTTAGAACAATAACCTGTCCCTCAAAGCACCTGCAGGAACCTCTCCCTATAGCACTATGATGAGATGGTTTTAAAACAATAATCTGTACCTCACAGCACCAACAGAAACCTCTCCCTATAGAACTAGGAGATGGTTTTAGAACTATATCTTGTCCCTCACAGGACCAGCAGGAACTTCTCCTTCTAGCAGTATGTGATGTTTTGAGAACAATAATCTGTCCCTCACAGCAGCAGCAGGAATCTCTCCCTCTAGCAGTATGTGATGATTTTAGAACAATAATCTGTTCCTTACAGCACCAGCAGGAAACTCTCCCCATAGAACTAGGAGAGGATTTCAGAACAATAATCTGTCCCTCACAGCACCAGCAGGAACCTCTCCCTATAGAACTAGGAGATGATTTTAGAACAATAATCTGTCCCTCACAGCACCAGCAGGAACCTCTCCCTATAGCACTATGAGATGATTTTAAAACAATAATCTGTCCCTCACAGCCCCAGCAGGAACCTCTCCCTATAGAACTAGGAGATGATTTTAGACAATAATCTGTCCCTCACAGCATCAGCAGGAACCTCTCCCTATAGCAGTAGGAGATGACTTTAGAACAATAATCTGTCCCTCACAGCACCAGCAGGAACCTCTCCCTATAGAACTAGGAAATGTTTTTAGAATAATAATCCGTCCTACACAGTACCAGCAGGAACATCTCCCTATAGAACTAGGAGATGATTATAGAACAATAATCTGTCCCTCACAGCACCAGCAGGAACCTATCCCTCTAGCAGTATGTGATGATTTGAGACCAATAATCTGTCCCTCACAGCACCAGCAGGAGCCTCTCCCTCTAGCAGTATGTGATGATTTTAGAACTATAATCTGTCCCTCACAGCACCAGCAGGAACCTCTCCCTCTTGCAGTATGTGATGATTTTAGAACAATAATCTGTCCCTTACAGCACCAGCAGGAACCTCTCCCTATAGAACTAGGAGACGATTTTAGAACAATAATCTGTCCCTTACAGCACCAGCAGGAACCTCTCCCTATAGCAGTAGGAGATGATTTTAGAACAATAATCTGTCCCTCACAACACCAGCAGGAACCTCTCCCTATAGAACTAGGAGATGATTTTACAACAATAATCTGTGCCTCACAGCACCAGCAGGAACCTCTCCCTATAGAACTAGGAGATGATTTTAGAACAATAATCTGTCCCTCACAGCACCAACAGGAACCTCTCCCTATAGAACTAGGAGATGATTTTAGAACAATAATCGTGTCCCTTACAGCACCAGCAAGAACCTCTCCCTATAGAACTAGGAGATTATTTTAGAACAATAATCTGTCCCTCACAGCACCAGCAGGAACCTCTCCGTCTAGCAGTATGTGATGATCTGAGAACAATAATCTTTCCCTCAGAGCACCAGAAGGTACCTCTCCCTCTAGCAGTATGTGATGATTTTAGAACAATAATCTGTCCCTCACAGCACCATTGGTAACCTCTCCCTCTAGCAGTATGTGATGATTTTAGAACAATAATCTGTCCCTTACAGCACCAGCAGGAACCTCTCCCTATAGAACTAGGAGATGATTTTAGAACAATAACCTGTCCCTCACAGCACCAGCAGGAACCTCTCCCTCTAGCAGTATGTGATGATTTTAGAACAATAATCTGTCCCTCACAGCACCATTGGTAACCTCTCCATCTAGCAGTATGTGATGATTTTAGAACAATAATCTGTCCCTTACAGCACCAGCAGGAACCTCTCCCTATAGAACTAGGAGATTATTTTAGAACAATAACCTGTCCCTCACAGCACCAGCAGGAATCTTTCCCTATAGCAGTAGGAGATGTTTTTAGAACAATAATCTGTCCCTCACAGCACCAGCAGGAGCCTCTCCCTATAGAACTGGGAGATGATTTTAGACCAATAATCTGTCCCTCACAGCAGCAGCAGGAACCTCTCCATCTAATAGTATGTGATGATTTGAGAACAATAATCTGTCCCTCACAGCACCAGTAGGAATCTCTCCCTATAGAACTAGGAGATGATATTAGAACAATAATCTGTCCCTCACAGCACCAGCAGGAACCTCTCCCTCTAGCAGTTGGTGATGATTTTAGAACAATAATCTGTTCCTCACATCACCAGCAGGAACCTATTCCTCTAGCAGTATGTGATGATTTTAGAACAATAATCTGTCCCTTACAGCACCAGCAGGAACCTCTCCCTATAGAACTAGGAGATGATTTTAGAACAATAATCTATCCCTCAGAGAACCAGCAGGAACCTCTCCCTATAGAACTAGGAGATGATTTTAGAACAATAATCTGTCCCTTACAGCACCAGCAGGAACCTCTCCCTATTGCAGTAGGAGATGATTTTAGAACAATAATCTGTCCCTTACAGCACCAGCAGGAACCTCTCCCTATAGCAGTAGGAGATTATTTTAGAACAATAACCTGTCCCTCACAGCACCAGCAGGAACCTCTCCCTATAGAACTAGGAGATGAATTTAGAACAATAATCTGTCCCTCACAGCACCTGCAGGAACCTCTCCCTATAGCACTATGATGAGATGGTTTTAAAACAATAATCTGGCCCTCACAGCACCAACGGAAACCTCTCCCTATAGAACTAGGAGATGGTTTTAGAACTATATCTTGTCCCTCACAGGACCAGCAGGAACTTCTCCTTCTAGCAGTATGTGATGTTTTGAGAACAAAAATCTGTCCCTCACAGCCCCAGCAGGAACCTCTCCCTATAGAACTAGGAGATGATTTTAGAAAAATAATCTGTCCCTCACAGCATCAGCAGGAACCTCTCCCTATAGCAGTAGGAGATGACTTTAGAACAATAATCTGTCCCTCACAGCACCAGCAGGAACCTCTCCCTATAGAACTAGGAAATGTTTTTAGAATAATAATCCGTCCTTCACAGCACCAGCAGGAACATCTCCCTATAGAACTAGGAGATGATTTTAGAACAATAATCTGTCCCTCAAAGCACCAGCAGGAATCTCATCCTCTAGCAGTATGTGATGATTTTAGAACAATAATCTGTCCCTCACAGCACCATTGGTAACCTCTCCCTCTAGCAGTATGTGATGATTTTAGAACAATAATCTGTCCCTTACAGCAGCAGCAGGAACCTCTCCTTCTTGCAGTATGTAATTCTTTTAGAACAATAATCTGTCCCTCACAGCACCATTGGTAACCTCTCCCTCTAGCAGTATGTGATGATTTTAGAACAATAATCTGTCCCTTACAGCACCAGCAGGAACCTCTCTCTATAGAACTAGGAGATGATTTTACAACAATAATCTGTGCCTCATAGCACCAGCAGGAACCTCTCCCTATAGAACTAGGAGATGATTTTAGAACAATAATCTGTCCCTTACAGCACCAGCAGGAACCTCTCCCTATTGCAGTAGGAGATGATTTTAGAACAATAATCTGTCCCTTACAGCACCAGCAGGAACCTCTCCCTATAGCAGTAGGAGGTTATTTTAGAACAATAACCTGTCCCTCACAGCACCAGCAGGAACCTCTCCCTACAGAACTAGGAGATGGTTTTAGAACTATATCTTGTCCGTCACAGGACAAGCAGGAACTTCTCCTTCTAGCAGTATGTGATGTTTTGAGAACAATAATCTGTCCCTCACAGCAACAGCAGGAACCTCTCCCTCTTGCAGTATGTGATGATTTTAGAACAATAATCTGCCCCTTACAGCACCATTGGTAACCTCTCCCTCTAGCAGTATGTGGTGATTTTAGAACAATAATCTGTCCCTTACAGCACCAGCAGGAACCTCTCCCTATAGAACTAGGAGATGATTTTAGAACAATAACCTGTCCCTCACAGCACAAGCAGAAATCTCTGCCTATAGCAGTAGGAGATGTTTTTAGAACAATAATCTGTCCCTCACAGCACCAGCAGGAGCCTCTCCCTATAGAACTGGGAGATGATTTTAGACCAATAATCTGTCCCTCACAGCAGCAGCAGGAACCTTTCCATCTAACAGTATGTGATGATTTGAGAACAATAATCTGTCCCTCACAGCACCAGTAGGAATCTCTCCCTATAGAACTAGGAGATGATTTTAGAACAATAATCTGTCCCTCACATCACCAGCAGGAACCTCTCCCTCTAGCAGTTGGTGACGATTTTAGAACAATAATCTGTTCCTCACATCACCAGCAGGAACCTATTCCTCTAGCAGTATGTGATGATTTTAGAACAATAATCTGTCCCTTACAGCACCAGCAGGAACCTCTTCCTATAGAACTAGGAGATGATTTTAGAACAATAACCTGTCCCTCACAGCACCAGCAGGAACCTCTCCCTATAGAGCTAGGAAAGGATTTTAGAACAATAATCTGTCTCTTAAAGCAACAGCAGGAACCTCTCCTTATAGCAGTAGGAGATGATTTTAGAACAATAATCTGTCCCTCACAGCACCAGCAGGAACCTCTCCCAATAGAACTAGGAGATGATTTTAGAACAATAATCTATCCCTCACAGCACCAGCAGGAACCTCTCCCTATAGCAGTAGGAGATGGTTTTAGAACAATAATCTGTCCCTCACGGCACCAGCAGGAACCTCTCACTATAGAACTAGGAGATGATTTTAGAACAATAATCTGTCCCTCACAGCACCAGGAGGAACCTCTCCCTGTAGCAGTATGTTATGATCTGAGAACAATAATCTGCCCCTCAGAGCACTAGAAGGTACCTCTCCCTCTAGCAGTATGTGATGATTATAGAACAATAATCTGTCCCTCACAGCACCAGCAGGAACCTCTCCCTCTAGCAGTATGTGATGATTTTAGAACAATAATCTGTCCCTCACAGCACCATTAGTAACCTCTCCCTCTAGCACTATGTGATGGTTTTAGAACAATAATCTGTCCCTTAAAGCACCAGCAGGAACCTCTCCCTATAGAACTAGGAGATGATTTTAGAACAATAACCTGTCCCTCACAGCACCAGCAGGAACCTCTCCCTATAGAGCTAGGAAAATATTTTAGAACACTAATCTGTCCCTCACAGCACCAGCAGAAACTTCTCCCTATAGAACTAGGAGATGATTTTAGAACAATAATCTGTCCCTCACAGCACCAGCAGGAACCTCTCCCTATAGAACTAGGAGATGATTTTAGAACAATAATCTTGTCCCTTACAGCACCAGCAAGAACCTCTCCCTATAGAACAAGGAGATGATTTTAGAACAATAATCTGTCCCTCACAGCACCAGCAGGAAGCTCTCCCTCTAGCAGTATGTGATGATCTGAGAACAATAATCTGTCCTTCAGAGCACCAGAAGGTACCTCTCCCTCTATCAGTATGTGATCATTTTAGAACAATAATCTGTACCTCACAGCACCAGCAGGAACCTCTCCCTCTAGCAGTATGTGATGATTTTAGAACTATAATCTGTCCCTCACAGCAAAATTAGTAACCTCTCCCTCTAGCAGTATGTGATGATTTTTAGAAAAATAATCTGTCCCTTACAGCACCAGCATGAACCTCTCCCTATAGAACTAGGAGATGATTTTAGAACAATACCCTGTCCCTCACAGCACCAGCAGGAACCTCTCCCTATAGAGCTAGGAAATGATTTTAGAACAATAATCTGTCCATCACAGCACCAGCTGGAACCTCTCCCTATAGCAGTAGGAGATGATTTTAGAACAATAATCTGTCCCTCACAGCACCAGCTGGAACCTCTCCCTATAGAACTAGGAGATGATTTTAGAACAATAATCTGTCCCTTACAGACCCAGCAGGAACCTCTCCCTATAGCAGTAGGAGATGATTTTAGAACAATAATCTGTCCCTCACAGCACCAGCAGGAACCTCTCCCTATAGAACTAGGAGATGATTTTAGAACAATAATCTATCCCTCACAGCACCATTAGTAACTTCTCCCTCTAGCAGTATGTGATGATTTTAGAACAATAACCTGTCCCTCACAGCACCAGCAGGAATCTCTACCTATAGAACTAGGAGATGATTTTAGAACAATAATCTGTCCCTTACAGCACCAGCAGGAACCTGTCCCTATAGCAGTAGAAGATGATTTTAGAACAATAATCTGTCCCTCACAGCACCAGCAGGAACCTCTCCCTATTGCAGTAGGAGATGATTTTACAACAATAATCTGTGCCTCACAGCACAAGCAGGAACCTCTCCCTATAGAACTAGGAGATGATTTTAGAACAATAATCTGCCCCTCACAGCACCAGCAGGAACCTCTCACTATAGAACTAGGAGATGATTTTAGAACAATAATCTATCCCTCACAGCACCAGCAGGAACCTCTCCCTATAGAACTAGGAGATGATTTTAGAACAATAATCTGTCCCTCACAGCACCAACAGGAACTTCTCCCTATAGAACTAGGAGATGATTTTAGAACAATAATCTTTTCCCTTACAGCACCAGCAAGAACCTCTCCCTATTGAACTAGTAGATGATTTTAGAACAATAATCTGTCCCTCGCAGCACCAGGAGGAACCTCTCCTTCTAGCAGTATGTGATGATCTGAGAACAATAATCTGTCCCTCAGAGCACCAGAAGGTACCTCTCCCTCCAGCAGTATGTGATGATTTTAGAACAATAATCTGTTCCTCACAGCACCAGCAGGAACCTCTCCCTCTAGCAGTATGTGATGATTTTAGAACAATAATCTGTCCCTCCCAGCACCATTAGTAACCTCTCCCTCTAGCAGTATGTGATGATTTTAGAACAATAATATGTCCCTTACAGCACCAGCAGGAACCTCTCCCTATAGAACTAGAAGATGATTTTAGAACAATAACCTGTCCCTCACAGCACCAGCAGGAACTTTTCCCTATAGAGCTAGGAAATGATTTTAGAACACTAATCTGTCCCTCACAGCACCAGCAGGAACCTCTCTCTATAGAACTAGGAGATGATTTTAGAACAATAATCTGTCCCTCACAGCACCAGCAGGAACCTCTCCCTATAGAACTAGGAGATTATTTTAGAACAATAATCTTGTCCCTTACAGCACCAGCAAGAACCTCTCCCTATAGAACTAGGAGATGATTTTAGAACAATAATCTGTCCCTCACAGCACCAGCAGGAATCTCATCCTCTAGCAGTATGTGATGATCTGAGAACAATAATCTGTCCCTCAGAGCACCAGCAGGAACCTCTCCCTCTAGCAGTATGTGATGATTTTAGAACAATAATCTGTCCCTCACAGCACCAGCAGGAACCTCTCCCTCTAGCAGTATGTGATTATTTTAGAACTATAATCTGTCCCTCACAGCAAAATTAGTAATCTCTCCCTCTAGCAGTATGTGATGATTTTAGAAAAATAATCTGTCCCTTACAGCACCAGCAGGAACCTCTCCCTATAGAGCTAGGAAATGATTTTAGAACAATATTCTGTCCCTTACAGCACAAGCAGGAACCTCTCCCTATAGAACTAGGAGATGATTTTAGAACAATAATCTCTCCCTCACAGCACCAGCTGGAACCTCTCCCTATAGAACTAGGAGATGATTTTAGAACAATAATCTCTCCCTCACAGCACCAGCTGGAACCTCTCCCTATAGAACTAGGAGATGATTTTAGAACAATAATCTGTCCCTCACAGCACCAGCAGGAACCTCTCCCTATAGAACTAGGAGATGATTTTAGAACAATATTCTATCCCTCACAGCACCAGCAGGAACCTCTCCCTATAGCAGTAGGAGATGATTTTAGAACAATAATCTGTCCCTCACAGCACCAGCAGGAACCTCTCCCTATAGAACTAGGAGATGATTTTAGAACAATAATCTATCCCTCACAGCACCAGGAGGAACCTCTCCCTCTAGCAGTATGTGATGATCTGAGAACAATAATCTGTCCCTCAGAGCACCAGAAGGTACCTCTCCCTCTAGCAGTATGTGATGATTTTAGAACAATAATCTGTCCCTCACAGCACCAGCAGGAACCTCTCCCTCTAGCAGTATGTGATGATTTTAGAACAATAATCTGTCCCTCACAGCACCATTAGTAACCTCTCCCTCTAGCAGTATGTGATGATTACAGCACCAGCAGGAACCTCTCCCTATAGAACTAGGAGATGATTTTAGAACAATAACCTGTCCCTCACAGCACCAGCAGGAACCTCTCCCTATAGAGCTAGGAAATTATTTTAGAACACTAATCTGTCCCTCACAGCACCAGCAGGAACCTCTCCCTATAGAACTAGGAGATGATTTTAGAACAATAATCTGTCCCTCACAGCACCAGCAGGAACCTCTCCCTATAGAACTAGGAGATGATTTTAGAACAATAATCTTGTCCCTTACAGCACCAGCAAGAACCTCTACCTATAGAACTAGGAGATGATTTTAGAACAATAATCTGTCCCTCACAGCACCAGCATGAACCTCTCCCTCTAGCAGTATGTGATGATTTTAGAACAATAATCTGTCCCTCACAGCACCAGCAGGAACCTCTCCCTCTAGCAGTATGTGATGATTATAGAATAATAATCTGTCCCTTACAGCACCAGCAGGAACCTCTCCCTATAGAACTAGGAGATGGTTTTAGAACAATAATCTTGTACCTTACAGCACCAGCAGGAACCTCTCCCTATAGAACTAGGAGATGATTTTAGAACAATAATATGACCCTCACAGCACCAGCAGGAACCTCTTCCTCTAGCAGTATGTGATGATCTGGGAACAATAATCTGTCCCTCAGCACCAGAAGGTACCTCTCCCTCTAGCAGTATGTGATGATTTTAGAATAATAATCTGTCCCTTACAGCACCAGAAGGAACCTCTCCCTATAGAACTAGGAGATGATTTTAGAACAATAAGCTGTCCCTCACAGCAAAAACAGGAACCTCTCACTCTAGCAGTATGTGATGATCTGAGAACAATAATCTGTCCCTCACAGCACTAGAAGGTACCTCTCCCTCTAGCAGTATGTGATGATTTTAGAACAATAATCTGTCCCTCACAGCACCAGCAGGAACTTCTCCCTCTAGCAGTATGTGATGATTTTAGAACAATAATCTGTGCCTCACAGCACCAGCAGGAACCTCTCCCTCTAGCAGTATGTGATGATTTTAGAACAATAATCTGTCCCTCATAGCACCAGCAGGAACCTCTCCTTCTAGCAGTATGTGATGATCTGAGAACAATAATCTGTCCCTCACAGCACCAGAAGGTACCTCTCCCTCTAGCAGTATGTGATGGTTATAGAACAATAATCTGTCCCTCACAGCACCAGCAGGAACCTCTCCCTCTAGCAGTATGTGATGATTTTAGAACAATAATCTGTCCCTCACAGCACCAGCAGGAACCTCTTCCTAGTAGTGTATGACGATCTCCCTCT
>BLSH010442801.1:91909-110573 GCA_018402905.1 Glandirana rugosa | reverse complement strand
CGTTTTGATCACCATTTACCTTTCTTTAAATAAATCACTTATTTCACTTTACGTTGTGTCTGGTATTCTCTGTGCAGTTCACACATTTCTGGTCACACCAGTTGCTGACACAGTCTGTACCGTAAACCCACGGCAGGCAACAGCCTGTTGCATGCATCTAGTTCACACCCACAGTCTTTAATTAAGTCCATACCTTATGGACAATACCTTCGAATCCGAAGGAACTGTTCTCATGACCATTCATTTAAGATTGAAGCAGATAAGCTACGTATTAGGCTATTAGAACGTGGATATTCCAGAACAAGTTTAAGAAAAGCACTCAACCGAACTATAAGAAAAAATAGACATCACCTAATCCATCTACCTCTAACTCTACCCTAGTACGTTTAGTTACCAAACACTCCAATCAGCACGCTGAGTTGAGAAAAATTCTCAACAAACATTGGCATATCCTCAAAGAGGATCCCCTGGTCGCATCTTGTATCCCTGAAGCACCCGCAGTCACATTTAAACAGGCCAAATCACTCAGGGACTATCTTGTCCATAGTGAATTTCGCCCTAGTCACAATGATCCATGTAAACACTTAGGCACCTTCACTTGTGGAGGTTGCAGATACTGCAGATACATGTATACTGCAAAAAATCCTTCCTTACCGAATAGGATGCATTTCTCCCCCAGACACTTTGCAAACTGCAAAACCAGGGGAGTTCTATATATGTTGATTTGTGACTGTGGGTGCTATGCTATGTTGGTAAGACAATACAAGAATTCTGGAAGCGTGCTTATAAGCATGTATTAAGTATGAAAACTGCGAATCCTGAGTTACCTCTAGGACGCCATGTTCTGGTTAAACATAATGGTATTTTTCCCCGTATCAAATTTTTAATTCTAGACAGGGTGCATCCGAATCCCCGTGGTGGTGACTGGGACAAAACCCTGCTTCAGTGTGTAGCATGTTGGATTGATAGGTATAATACCACCTCTTATCCCGGCCTAAATGACAAAATCTCATACCGACCATTCCTGGAAGGTTTCAATTCAGGAGGATGGGAAGGATAAACCCCTTGTTGCTGTCCTTTCCCCTTTTCTTCAAAACCCCCCCCCTTTTTTTTTTCTTCCCTGGATTTTTTCCAGATATTCTGTGACTAATATGTGTCTAATTATGATAGAGATATCTTATTTCATATATGAATATTGGTGTTGATTTATATGTCCATGAGGTTATTGGCCCAATTTTGTTTGATTGTTTGTTATTTATTTTTATTTTCCTGATCCCATATAGCAGGATTTAACACAGGGCCTGCCGGCTTGTTGGGCATCTCATTCATGACCATCCCCCTCCGCCGCACCCAGGCCGCCTGTCCTACGGGCAGAAGCAGCCAGTCCCAAACCAGTCTGCATGGTGGCTGTTAGGGGGTCTGGCTTGTGTGGAGCACACAGTCCATCTACTGCCAGGTATGTTTAAGCCTGTGTAGGTGTTCTCCCACTAGTCTGCCGCTCCTTTGCTTCCTCCGCCGCAATTCCCACATCTGACCGGCAGAGGGAGCCCCCCTCCACACCTGCTGATCCCGACGTTGCGTTGCGGTTCAAGCTGGCTGCGCGCCACTCGTTCGGGGGGCCCTCCCCTGTATCCGCCCTTGGATAGCCGCTTGGCTGCTTAGCGCTAGCTCACTCCAGGTGTGGTGCTCCACCCACCCCCTGCAAATCTCTTGTTATAAACGCCACTCCAAGCCCCTGCACTCCAGCTGATACTCTGGAGAGGGCTAGATGAGATTTTATGGTGCTGCAGGTAAGACTAGTCTCCAGCTAAATTCTTCTAAATAGACTGATCTCAAATGGGCCTATTAACACATCCTTTTACTATGTCTTAGAACGTACATGTCCTCTGCAACTGTGAATTTAGCCTTCACTAAGCCGCTCTACTTCTCAGTGTCAGGTATGTCCTTACATATTAACCTGATACCAGCCATCATTAGTCTTATTGTAGACAACTGCATACAACTGATCTTACTTATATATAACCTGGGCTCTCCCCTCTGTCTTGCTGAGTTAATGTGCTCCTAGACCTCTATGTACCTTTATGGTCGTATACATATATTTCTGTATACATACTTGTATATACATTCTCTATCTCATTGTAGATTCTTTGGGGCCCACCCAACTATTACTTCCTGTTGGGACAACCAGCACTTACTGGCCTCATTTCCTGTCCACACAGCAGTGTTTTGGACCCCTTGTGGGGATCATCTGATGAGATGCCTGATATATGCTAGACGTGAGCCCTCTCTTGCTATCCAGACCATTATCTACTTTGTTTCTATCCATATACACTTTTTGTCTTGTATTGAACGCAGCCATTTACCTGTATTGCATACACAAAAGGTGGGCCTCTTTACTCATGCACATTGTACTAACTTACCAATGTTCTATCTTGACTTAATTTGATGAAATTTTGATATGATATTTCAGATTCTTATCCAAGTGATACAGTCTTTTCAGTCTGATACAGTTATGGACAGATGAGACCAAGATCAACTTGTACCAGAGTGATGGGAAGAGAAGAGTATGGAGAAGGAAAGGAACTGCTCATGATCCAAAGCATACCACCTCATCAGTGAAGCATGGTGGTGGTAGTGTCATGGCGTGGGCATGTATGGCTGCCAATAGAACTGGTTCTCTTGTATTTATTGATGATGTGGCTGCTGACAAAAGCAGTAACAAAATATATTGCAACGTGGATCAACCAACAGTAAGCCTCCAAAATATAAAAATACACTCATAAAGCTGTCCAGGGAACGCCACCTAGGCTAACTGCAAAATCACTGGGTGAAAAAACCACAGTGCAGTCCAATGGCCAAGTAACATGAAAAAAGAAAAGAAAAGAGGGGGGAAGAGAGAAACCCCCCTCAAAAAAGCGGTCATATGGACACAATTAATGAAAATGAAAAAATATTTATTAGTGGCAAGCAATACAAAAAACACATAGGATCAGGGTATAGACCATCACCAGAATATAAAACCATTAAAAAGACAACGTTGTCTAGGACAGGGAGGGGAATCGCAGCTGCTCATACATCTCCAAGCATACACCAGACACACTAATCCTCAGGTAGCTGTATAGCAGTCCCATAGGAGTGTTCAGTGCTATCCAGGTGGCTGGATGCAGAGGAGCTGGGAGGAGGGAGGAAGTGAAGAGGATGGAACAGTACACTGAAGTGGAAGGTGGTAGTGCTGGAGCACTCAAATAAGACAATGAATATCAGTCCTGTATCAGCAGATAGCACATCGCTCCCATTAGAGACGGGGGAACAGTAACCTGTAATGACCCCCACAAGACGGGGTGGTAAACTGGAGGTGCACATTCACTAAAGGTAAGGCACAAATACTCTCACCATGTCTGCTGGGCGTAGACAAAAATCAGTATCCACAGTGGCGGCCCCTCCCCCTTCTCCCTCAGGCAAACCTCACGCTACTAAGCTGACACTGAAAAAAAACCCTGAAGTTGTTGGGACTTTCAAAGCACAGTAAATGATATAGAATATATAAAAATAAATACAATTTATTGAGAATACAAAAAATCAAGGTAAAACAACAATACAACATGTATAGCCGAAAATAGACTAAAAGACAGGGTTGTTCAAAGGCAAAAGTTGTCTTGCAGCTTGAAAATACTTCGTGTCAATGGCCCGACATGTTTCAGGATACACAATTCCCTTCTTCATGGGAATTCATTAAGACAACGTAAGATACATGCTGCAAAATATAATGTATATACATTAATGGCTTACCCCCAATAGATAAATCTCCCATGGACATACTTCTTGGGGAGCAATTGGCATACATTTATATATAACAGTTTCCCATGTATATGATACAAGAAAAGATTACCTTGTTAGGCCATGTTCCAAACCTGCCTCGGGTCAAAGCCAACCCTACAATGCAGACATCAGCAAGGAGTTGCTGGTAAGGCTCCCTCCTATGGTGCGGGAGTGCCAAGGTGGTGGGTGGGTACGGGTGCCTCAAAGACCACTGAACTCCCAAGTAGGCCCGTCAGTACATTGACCAGGACACCGCGGACCGCTTGGCCCCTGGTGTGTATCCACACCTTCAATGGTTAATCTCTAAGAGGAAATGTACAAAACAATAGTCACAGACTATGTAAAACAGCCACAACAATCAAATTCAAACTTTCAGGAAATGTGAAATGGTGGACTGATCTATCAGAGATTTGTCCCACTAGCAAGACGAGGGTATAATTAAATAGACCGGGACGTGGCTTCGCGTCGGAACGGAATGGACGCCTGAACACAGAGCTCCTGATCACCGGGACCACTACACCCTAGAAACGAGCCATCCGCCGGCCAAAAATGGGCAAATCCTCCAGGGAACCCTCCCCAGCACGATCGCGCTCCCCCCAGCGAACAAACGCCCATACAGGCCGCAGCATCCCGGAGCTCTTCCGCTCGCAATCACGCGAGTCCTCGGCTCCGGATCGGGCCTACCAGGCCGCAGCGCGATCCTCCAGCCTGAGCCCACCAGGAAGGCAGCAAAGCAGCTCACGACACCAGGAGTCAGCTAGAGCAAGGCCACTGGCTATGGATGACCTCAGGTCAGTGGCAGAAGACATTAAAGCATCGCTGACCACTGCTTTGACCTCCGCCATCTCAGATCTCAGAAGAGACATACAAACAATGAACACCAGGATGGATGACATGGAGGAAACAACAGCTATACATAACTCAGCAATACAGCAACTTCAAGAGTCTGCACATTCCCAAAATACCCAGCTAAGAGACATGCAAAGACATCTGGAGGATTTGGAGAACCGCGGACGCAGACATAATATACGGATTAGAGGTATACCCGAGACGACCGAACACACCCAAATCGCACATGCCACTACCACCATATTCAACGACTTGCTGGGTAGACCACCTGAAAAGCCGATCGAAATTGAACATGTACACAGAGCCCTAAAACCCAGGAGACGAGATACGGACCCCCCCAGAGACATGATATGCTGCCTCGTCAACTTTAAAATAAAAGAAGAAATCTTCCGCAGAGCGAGAGACCGCCAATCCCTGCTATACCGTGGCACGGAAATAAAGCTCTTCCAAGACTTATCCCCTATTACATTACAAAACAGGAGAATACTACACCCGCTTCTAGATCTCCTACGCGAAAAGGGCATTCAATACCACTGGAAGTTTCCCTTTTGCCTGTCAGCTTCCTTCCAGAACCGCTCAGCAACTATTCGCTTCAGGGAAGACCTGCCCTCTTTCTGCGAAGCATTTAATCTTCCACACCTCGACCTCTCAGACTGGTACAACTGCACCCAACCAAGTGACCTGAGGAGAACGATATCCACGGATGCCATCCCGGTCCGCGATGATTTCCATATCAGACGCCGGAGATCCACACCCCCAAGAAACACCAGCTCCTCGGCTGTCAGATGCACTGCAATCAACAGTCCTACTTCCTCACCGGCACACAGAAGACCTAGACAAGACTGATCACAAAGGCGGACGCCATATCCACCACATCCTCCCTACCACCTCAATACCCCAGAACCACCCTATCAACCTAAATTCTAAAGTTCACCCCCCTGAGGCACCAGCCAAATCCACATGAAACTGCAGACTTGAAGGACAAAGACAAGCTACAAGACTCGAGCTACATATGTCTCATCTATTTCTCCCTTGTTTTTCTCCCTTTTTGTCTTCTCTCGTTCTCCTCGCCCTTTTCTCTTTTGCTTTCTATCCGCAGTTTCTCACGAACAATGATGGAACCACAATCCCAAGTCGCAATCTCCACGTGAACACTGTCCTTCATCCTGCCTGGATATGAATCCCGAACTGCACTACCCCTGTCAAGGTACTCCTTATCCCTCATCCCGCAAGTTGCAGGTAACCCACCCACACCTCTACTACACCTCCATGCTTTAGAGGATCCTGACCTGCTCCCCCAAAGCACTGTTTCATCATAAGACAGACAAGCGGGAGGCAAAACCTTTCCCACAACCAGGTGTTCCTGATACAACCTGCCTCAAACCAGATACCTCCTCAGCTCTACTACCTCCACGCTTGCTCCCCAACATGCAGTCCCCAGAATATCCGATGCCCCCCATTGATATATACGCATGCCTCACTGTGGAATTTGTTCTTAACGCAGCAACCTTTGGCTACTCATACATATTCAGTTACTGTTACTGTTTTTGCTACTTCCTCTGTTCATGACAATGTTTATTATAGTTTTTGGTTTGCAATGACAGAAAGGGCCTAACCCTTAATGCCTACATATATTTTTCTACTGTTACCAACCCATTTCGGGCACTCCTCATGGGGCATAGCTGTTTGACTCTCCCCTCCCCTATTCTAAGCCTAACATTAGAATGCCAGACTTTGACACAGAAGCCAACATCTCCTGCAACGGTGCAGGCGTTGCACAAGTACACAAACTTGGCAACGTTAACAACCATACCGTTATTCTTACGCAACTTGGTTGAGTAGCACTGCCCCACGGGGACCCGCTGATATTGATATTAACGGGAACACATGTAAACAGCCTGGTTAATACTTGTTATGCTATGTTAGATTTCAGACAGAACGACGGAAAAAAGATATACAGAATAACTTCAAGATAGCCTGACCTTGGTAATACCTGACCAGGGCGTGACACACTGCTGAGGCACTAGACCTCTAGACACAACTACATCGATAAGTGAATTCATACCCAAACACAACTATGGACCCCACCTCCAACCCACCAGTTGCTAACTCCCACCATATCGCCTCCTCACCTCTGTAAGACACATACTCTCATTGCTACATAACGCACCATATCTTAGACTTGGTCACCTGCAAAAGCTAGAAAACCCCTTACCTCTAAAGGCTCTACCACGCTTATCAATAGCCACCTTTCGTCCCCTGGTGAATCAGGTCCCAACACCCCTGACCCGAACACCGTACATGCTTCCTACCACCTTCCACTCCCCCAAAAGATAGGGTAACACACATCCCTGTCACCCTCAACCGGAATTACCTTTCACCACAGGGAGCCTATACGTAGACTCCCTTCCGGAACCCCCTCATCCCCCCTACCCCCCCACTCACCCCACTCTCTCTCCCCCTCCTCCATCTCTTCTTCCCCTTTCTTCTTTTCCAACCTCACCTACGCCCCCGCCGCCCGGGTCTAGTTACCAACCTAGCCCGCCGCTTTAGACGCATCCCAGAGGCGCTCACCCGCTCTTCCACATGCCCAAGCTGCCCACACCGTACACGACACATCCACCTCAGCAACTTGATTTATGCTAAAGTGACATATGATGTCCAACATACGACCCCAAACGAAACACCTAACCCTAAAAACTGTCTCTCTCAATGTTAAGGGGCTCAACATCCCCGAAAAGCGCAGCCAGATCCTCAACTTGATGCACAAACTTAAGGCCGACATAGTTTTCCTACAGGAAACGCACTTTATGTCACAAAAGATCCCTAAAATAACAAACCGCTTCTTCCCTACATCCTACCATGCAACTAATCCACTCGCAAAAACAAAAGGAGTTTCCATTCTCCTTTCTAAAAACCTTGAATGGACCCCCATAGACTCTCTTATAGACTAAGACGGTAGGCACATCTTCTTGAAAGGTCTTATTCAAAACCGCCCAGTGACACTAGCCAACATATATAGCCCGAACTCTGCCCAAGTAACCTTTTTCAGATCCATAGCACAACGCCTGGCTGAATTCCAATCTGGTCTCACTATCTTGGGTGGCGACTTCAACGTTACACTATCCCCTCTTCTTGATACCTCAAATGGCACAACATCCATACCCTTCAGAGCCCTGAAACAAATAAACTTGCAACTTCAAGGACTCTGCCTACATGACACCTGGCGCGCACTTCACCCTACTGAAAAACACTACACTTTTTATTCCCCACCCCATGACAAATACTCGAGGATAGATTATCTATTCCTTTCCCAAAAAGACCTACCTTTCTTAACAGCAACAACAATCGAACCAATGGTCCTATCGGATCACCACCCCATCACAATGACTCTAACGTTCCCAGACACTATCCCATTCACCAAAATCTGTTGGCTAGACTCCTCCCTATTGACCTCAGAGAAAGACACCCGAGAAATCCAGGAAACCATTCAAGACTATTTCACTAGAAACAACACACCAGATACATCCCCACTCACACAATGGGAAGCCCATAAATGTGTAGTTAGAGGCAAACTCATAGCACTAAAAGCAACTAAACAAAAAGCCCACCAAAAGATTATCTCAGATCTGCTAGAAAAAATTAAAATACTTGAACGGAAGCATAAAAAAATCACAAGCCACGCAAATGCTCCCAGAACTCACAACCCAAAGACAACTATTAAAAGAAGAACTGCTCCGCAAAACAAAGCGACAGTTCGTCCTTCAACAGAGACTCTTCTATGAGTTCGGTAACAAATGTGGAAGATACCTAGCCAGGGCACTTCACGCCAAAAAAAACACCAAAAATATACACAAGATCAATGATGCCCAAGGGAAGGTCCTATCCAGTTCAATCGACATAGCAACACAGTTTGAAAAATACTACTCTGAATTATACAATCTCCCCAAAATACCTAGAGGAAACAGGGACACACAGACCCGAACAGCTACAATCACTAACTTCCTTGAGACACATTGCCCTAATTGCATTAGTACAGAAGACTGTCAAACACTAGAAAACCCCATCTCACTGAAATAACTTAAAACCGCTATCAAGCAACTCAAAAATGGTAAAAGTCCTGGCCCAGATGGCTTCACGTCCGCCTATTTCAAAACATTCGCAGAAACACTGCAACCCCACTTTCTTAGAGCTTTCAATTCCATCCCCTCCTCCACAGCCCCTAAACACAGATTACTAGAAGCCCATATAACGATGATCCCTAAAGAAGGTAAAGATACCACCTCAGTAGCAAACTACAGATCTATATCCCTCCTCAATGTTGACATCAAACTATATGCCAAAATCCTAGCCAACCGACTCTTACCCCTACTTCCCTCCCTAATTGGAAAACACCAAGTGGGCTTTATCCCTGGAAGAGAAGCCAGGGACAATACAATTAAAGCCCTAAACATTCAATACTGGCTCAAGTCGCACAACCAAAGAGGGTTCTTTCTTTCACTAGACGCGGAGAAGGCATTTGACAGGCTGTCCTGGGACTACTTGGGAGCAGTCTTACGCAAACTTGGACTCCGAGACTGGATGTTCAACGCAATTATATCCCTTTACATATCCCCTTCTGCCAGGGTCAGAGTTAATGGACACCTGTCAAACGCTTTCTCCATAACGAATGGGACGAGACAGGGGTGCCCTCTCTCCCCAATTCTCTTTGTCTTAACACTCGAACCTTTCCTGAAATGCCTTCAAGCCAACAACAACATATGAGGAATCCCCATAGATAACCGCACATATAAAATCGCAGCTTTCGCGGACGATATCCTGCTCTTCTTACGAGAACCACACACATCGCTTCCCAACCTCCTGAAGGAATTAGATCACTTTTGCTATATCTCCAACTTTAAAACCAACTTCAGTAAATCCCAAGCGTTAAATATATCCTTACCCACCGAGACGGTTCAACAATGTAAACAAAACTTCCCCTTCCACTGGGCTCGAGACCAAATCAAATACCTAGGGATCAACCTAACACCAAATATCACTGACATCTTTTCCAAAAATTATTTACCCACTCTGAAATCAATAGCTAACAACCTAGCCAAATGGACAAAAGCCCAATTCTCATGGTTCGGAAGAGCCACAATTATTAAGATGAATACTCTCCCTCGCCTACTTTACATTTTCCAAACCATTCCCATTAAAATTCCACCCACTTTCTTTCAGACATACAACAAACTATGTACCAGCTTCCTCTGGGGACAGAAAAGAGCCAGACTCCCTCTTAAACATCTGACAAAACCAAAAAAAAAAGGAGGCATAGGCCTCCCGTATCTCCAAAAATACTACTGGTCCTGCCACTTAACCAGGATAATAGACTGGTCGATTCATGGACCACACAAAGAATGGGTGTCCCTAGAAAACTCCTCTCCCTTAACAATACAATCCACACCCTGGCTAATGACCTCTGACATCCCGCTTTCTCTAAAATCCCACCCACTCATAAATACCAAACTAAAATGCTTCAGGAACACATGTAAAACACATCAGATATCGTTCAATCCAGGACCACTTACCTCTCTAAAACTCAACCCGGCCTTCCCCCCAGGCATGTCAGCTAGTTTTTTAAAGGATATCTGGGCACATAACGAAATACTTGCCCACCAAGTCTATCAGAACAACAAGCTCCTAGACAGAACCTCTATGCCCGTGAAGCACAACTCCCTAACATGCCCCCTCTGGACATACCTCCAAATGCGACATCTCTTATCAACCATCAACCGTGACCTAGCCGCCTCTCGCCCTCTGATCCCGTTCAACACCTATGTACACATACTTCCCCTCAACAACACCTGATCTCCACCATCTACAACATTCTCACCTCTAACTGTGCTATGAAATCCACCACATTGTGTACCAAATGGGAAAAATAATTAAATATCACTCTAACAGAGGATCAATGGGAACGCATATCCACACTTACGCACAAATCCTCCCTAAACGTCTCAACACAGGAAAACAGCTACAAGGTGCTGTCTCGCTGGTACAGAATTCCAGTACTGCTTCATAAAATCAACCCGGCTCTGTCAAATAAGTGCTGGAGATGTTCTGACGAGATAGGCACCTTGACACACATATGGTGGTCATGCCCACTAATCCAACCATTTTGGAACCAGGTCAGAGACCTTATAACAGATATTTCTACCATTCAGACATCCCAACACATCACTACTGCAAAACCTTGATCCCTCCACTAATAAACTCAGCCAAAATGTGTATTGCCCTTCATTGGGGATCAAATTACCCCCCCACTATCAAGGAATGGCTCACACGAGTGAGGAAAATTGCAGAGATGGAAGAACTAATCGCGATTGCCCGAGATTGTCCGAACAGATTTTCACATACATGGGTTGGCTGGAACCATTTCTGCACCACCGATAGATTTAGGACTCTAATAGAATCCCCATAAAACCACCCTTGACTACAGTTCACACACCGTAAACTCCCCTAACATTCGTTACACAGACACTACAAACGCCCGGAAGAAAAGGTAAAGCCCCCCTCCCCCACACAGGGGAAGAAAGAGGGTGGGCCACTTATACCTGATCCCAATCCCCATCCCCCACAAAGGAAAGAGGGAGATAGGAAATGGGAAACTTACACAAAACCTATACAAACCTCTCCCCCGTCTGGCTCGGTGGCTGGATCCGGGTGCTAGGGGGCTACACCCCCCCCCCCCACACACCCTCTCCCCCCCTCTCTCTTTTTCTCTCCCCACTGATTCTCTTACCTATCAGCTTTCTTCTTCCCCTCTTCCCCCCAACTTACCTACTCCCTTCACCCCACACACATATCTGCACAACTGATGCCACCTAAACCAGTTCCACTACTCCACCTTCCCCCACGGATGCACCCCCCGTAAGTAGAAACCAGATGACACCTGTATTACATTTTATACCATACACAAAATTAAGACTGCTAGACTACAACTAATGCACAGCAATCATTTAAAGGCGAAGACTTACTTTGATGTTTGAAGATAGTCAAATATGATTACCGAAATCTGTAAAACCTATAATTGTTCAACTGAAATCTTCCGGTTGTAATATGTTCTGCTTACTTGCCAAATGGAACTATTGTCATTTCAAGTCAATCCTCAATAAACTTTATGGAAAAAAAATTAAATTAAATAGACCCCCTAAATAGTTTGAGTATAATGTAGGATTGCAATAAGTCCATATCATTCAAAGACTATGCTGGATGTATTCTGAAATAATGGTGGTAAAACATGTTCTAGCCCCCAGCAGTAATCAATGCCTGACATAATATTCATAGATTTCGCCCGATGAGCTCGCTGGTGCTCATTTAGTGTTAGAAAAACAAGGCATCTGCTGGGCCGGGTTGGCTCTGGTGCCTATGGTGCTGGTTCTCTCCCTGGCCACTTTGATGTGCCGGTGATGTGGGCGTGCGCGACCCGCCTCCCCCTGCGTTTCCCCATCTGGGGTCTTTGCTCTGGGGGGGTGGGCCGCACACGCCCATTTCGGGGACTCCTGCAGGCTGTCGGTCCTGGCCATGATACCTTTGGGTTGACCGCTTTTTGCCCTTTGTAATCTTTCATCCCCTTCCTTAGGAGCCCTGATGCCGCTTGGAGGAATGTGCCCAAATATATGCTTTAATAGACTTTGTCTATACACTAGAAAAGAGGCTCTATGCCGCGGCTGCGGCTGCTGGGCTTCTTTTCTTCCCATGGGGGGACTCACGAATTCTGCTCTCCGCGGTGCCCCAAGGAAGCGATGCCCGCTGCCACGATGGATGCCCGATCCGTCCCACGGGCGGGACTTACCATTGACGGAAAGGTGGGCGTTTATATGGTGGGAGGTGACTCCCGCCCTCCCTCCTTTTCTTTTCCATATTGTGGCTGTTCGCCCGATACTCGTCCCCTCCTCTCAGCGTACGTGTGATGTAGTGACGCCCGTCGTACACACACGGGCCTCTATAAATGGCGGCGTCCTTTTATCAATTTTCCACGCCGCCATCAGAGGCAGACCGTCCACACAGCCTTGTTTTTCTAACACATATTACAGTAAGCTCCCTGGGGATTGCCTCGTGCTATACTTGCTTCTTGTGCCGTTGGGATTGGTCCTCGGCCGGTTTTTTATATAGTCCACTAAATGAGGACCAGCAAGCTCCTCGGGCGAAAATTATGCATATTATGTCAGGCATTGATTACTGCTGGGGGCTAGAACATGTTGTACCACCATTATTTCAGAATACATCCAGCATAGTCTGGTTAGCAGTTATTTGAATGATATGGACTTATTGCAATCCTACATTATACTCAAGCTATTTAGGGGGTCTATTTAATTATACCCTCATCTTGCTAGTGGGACAAATCTCTGATAGATCAGTCCACCATTTCACATTTCCTGAACGTTTGAATTTGGTCATTGTGGCTGTTTTACATAGTCTGTGACTATTGTTTTGTACATTTCCCCTTAGAGATTAACCATTGAAGGTGTGGATACACACCAGGGGCCAAGCGGTCCGCGGTGTCCTGGTCAATGTACTGACGGTCCTACTTGGGAGTTCAGTGGTCTTTGAGGCACCTGTACCCACCCACCACCTTGGCACTCCCGCACTATAGGAGGGAGCCTTACCAGCAACTCCTTGCTGATGTCTGCATTGTAGGGTTGGCTTTGACCCAGGGCAGGTTTGGAACATGGCCTAACAAGGTAATCTTTTCTTGTATCATATACATGGGAAACTGTTATATATAAATGTATGCCAATTGCTCCCCAAGAAGTATGTCCATGGGAGATTTATCTATTGGGGGTAAGCCATTAATGTATATACATTATATTTTGCAGCATGTATCTTACGTTGTCTTAACGAATGCCCCTGAAGAAGGGAATTGTGTATCCTGAAACATGTCGGGCCATTGACACAAAGTATTTTCATGTAAAACAAGAGATTTCCGCGCTAGGGATATGAGGGTAAGTAGATATGTATAGGAAAAAGCTGCCCTCCTGGGTTTTCAATGAAGAAAAATTGTAGGTATATCTTGTAAATTACAGGAAGATGGCGCTATTTCCTGGAGTTTTGTTATACAGTAAGCCGTGCTATCAGTGTGTTGAAAATAAATAAATAAATAATTAATGACCCCTTGATCTAAAATCAGAAACCCATGTTCAGTGGATAAAAAACCATAAAATGTATTCAAGCTGAAGTTAAAATATATATATATAAGAAATATGTATATATAAAAAACCTTGTGCTGTTAATATTTCAATTGTGCAAAAATCGTGGTTAATATAAACATGTGTAAAATACGTTCCTTAGATACAATAAACCGTGTGTAAATATAAATGCATAAAATGGTGATATAATAAAATAGCATAAATCAGAATTCCAACAATTTTCCTTTCTTGGTGTTTATGGGCAGTGCCCGATTGTATGTCCGTATATAATTACTAATGTGATGGGGGAAAGTCCCACTCCAGTGACAGTCTATAATAAATCTGAAATTCTTGCTGAAAAATTTTTTTTTGCTGAAACAACTGTGATTCTTGCTGTTAGTGCATAAATTCCACAAAGTGATCCGGTGACTTCACACACTCCTATTCGATAAATTCGTGACTCCAAATCCTTGCTCCCCACATGTGTCCCCACTCACCAGAGAGAAGTACCCCTGCAGGGGTGGCCCGCCTTTGCTGTATCTTTACCCCGGTCAGCTCGGGTCTTGGACAGCCTGGGCGTCCCAGTTGCTCCTATCCTCTGATGATCCTCAGCTTTGGTCGCAGATCCTCCGGTGTTAGGGGTGTGGGTAAAAATGAAATCCAAAATAGTGTAATGCCGTAAAAAAATATTTTTATTTAACTCATACCAATTAAAACAATTAAGAAAAAAACCCTTTTCCGGGAGGTATAGTGATTACACTCCTGGACAATAAGCGTCCATAGACGTCCACCCGGAGATTCAGATCCGTGCTGTAGACGTCTTTCGTCTATAGCGCGGATCTCAAGCGGTTAATACTGAAAAGTCGGTAATGTATTTCCCTTTAATACAAATACATTAGACTGCTACAAAGTCACAATTGCTACACTGAGTTTTTATTTTCTTTTTTTTCTCTTTTTTAAGTATATTTACTAATACCTCAGTGAGTCAAATACAGTCTTTTATTTCTCTTTTTGTTTTTCAAACTTATAATGGGTTGATACAATAAGAAAGGTAATGGGGAAAAAAGACATGAAGTGTCTTTTAAACAAGACATCTCTTGTCCAACTCTCTGATTACATAACAATTCATTCAATATTAATTTACTTACTATTACATTTACCTATGTTATGCTCTAGTTACATTTATTCAATTTATCAGTAGCCCTGGGTATTATACCTTCTCTTTATGATAATACCTAAGGCTGTTTCTCTCCCTAGAATTAGTCACTGCTAATCCCCGTTTTTTCTATCCTTGGGTATTCCTCTTCCCTTCTTTATCCAGAGGACTTCCCTTGGATAGATACCCAGCCTCAGGGTTTGTGAATATCACACACCCTGTACTCCATTTTTTTTTAAGTTTATAATATATTCTATCTCTTTTTTCCTTCCCTTCTTACTTACATTACTTACTTTTGTTATTTCCTTAATCTAGCTACTTCATTTCCTTTACTTTTATTCTCAATATTTAATCCCTATACGTGTGTAGTCCCACGTGGGTTGGATAAATCCTTGTGATGGTCCCTCTAAATGTATTTACTTTGAATGTACAAGGTCTTAATATCCCACAAAAGTGTACTAAAGCTTTTCTTTCTCTAGCATCCAAAAAACCACATATCCTATGTCTCCAAGAAACCCATTTTACCAAAACATCTTCCTGTAAATTCTTTAGTTCTTCATATCCTCAAGTTTACACAACAAAGGGGAGTTTTAATAGCCTTCCATCGTACAACTCCTTTCTCTCTTCTGGCAGAGTTCAAGGACCCTGAAGGGAGATATCTCTTATTCACAGGCTATCTTCATGAGTCTCCAATCACGGTTGTTTCTTATTACGTCCCTAATAAAAACCCAATCAATTTCCTCTCACATTTACTACATGTGGTTGATGCACACAAATTTGGTACCCTCATTTTATGTGGAAAATCAAACCAAATTCTCTACCCATTCTTAGACAAATCCCCTATTCCTATAATCTCTAGTCCTCAGGGGAGCTCATTCCAACAATTACTCCATCAATATTCTTCGATTCCTGGCGAGTATTAAACCCATCCAAACACCAATACACTGTTTATTCTTACCCTCATAAATCCTTTTCCGTCCGCGCAATTGTCAGTTAAAGTGATGCAGTGCTGAATCGCTAAAAAAAAAGGGTTCTGGACAGGAAGGGGGTAAATCCTTCCGGGGCTGAAGTGGTTAAATACATACTTCTGCCCCTTTGTCTCCCTCCGCGGGTTCAGAGCACAGCTGCACGCACACCCTGAGGGGATGGGCCATCCCCAAACTTGGTGCGGAACTGCGGCATAGAAGGCCTCACTATGGTCGGCGGGTCAATTCTGCTCACCCACCATAGCCTAATTTGAATCACGGTCATATATGCGACACAGTGATTCAAATCCTTGGCACGATTCGACACATCCTGTCTTACTCATACACCACAAGCTTCCGCAGCCCGGCCTTCCCTCTGAGACACCTGCCACAAGCACCCAGTCGCTACTCATACCACTCATTCGTACGTTCACCTTTACTCGCAACTCATACAATGCTTCGGTTCGCCGTTCCATCACAAGTCGGCCCCTTCAGTTCTCATTTTACAAACATGCGATTATGCTAAACGACTAGCACGGTCTATGGCTCCTCCTCACACAGATCCAATTTCTCTGCTTTCCTGTTTTCTGCCTCCGACACAAGGTTCCTTTTTGCAACATGTTACTGCAACTCGTCTTCCGGTGGCACACGTTCATGCCCACTCATCATTTACCAGTGGCATGCGTTCACGGCCACTCATCGTTTACCAGTGGCACACGTTCACGGCCACTCATTCGCATGTCTGTCTTTCCTCTCTTAGGTCAGTTGAGTGCCAGCGAACTGGTGTTCCAACGTGGATTCCAGATGTTCCCTGGCCCTCCCCTCCACCTCTAGTGCTCACGGGTGCAGGAATCTTGTTTCAGCGTCCACCGATGAGCAAACCATAGACACTTTGCTACAGACCGGACCGGACCGGGGGTTCATCATCTGTCCTTTTCTGTGTTACCATTCAGCACCATGAGAGTCAGCTCCAACGGGCTTGTTAAGGCCAAGTTCTCCAATAAACTCCTGTTGGTTCATGATTTGTCTGCACCTCATTCTTCCCACATTCCTAGGTTAAATTAATTTCCATCTGAAGACTTCTCCCTTAAGTATGCATCCATTAAGCTAGCCATACAGGCCATCATTAGCAGGCACGGGTGTGTGGCTGTCCAGGGCAGACATTTGGCTGCCTTCAGACCGTTACCCGTCGAGCTGTCCCTGTGGCAATGGCATGGTATCAAATGGAAAGGCTTGTACTACTTCACCACTAAACTGACCATGGCTTTTGACACTTCGCTCAACCCCTCACCTGGATCCTGTCTCACTAAGCGCAGCGCCAGGAAGTCAGCCACTACCTTGATGACTTCCTGCTGTTTAAATAGCCCGGTGAGCCCCCCTCAAATTTGGACAAGTTAAGAGTAGTGTTTGGCAATCTCAACGTGCCCATAGCAGAGCATGAAGTGAAAGGCCCGATGCAGTCCACCGCCTTCCTAGGCATCACCCTCGACACCCGCTCCATGCAGGCCAGCCTACCTCCCGTCAACTGGCCCAGATCAGGTCTGTCATTCATGCCTTTACCCTTTCACAAAGTTGTACCAAGAGTCCCAGTTAGGGATGCTTAATTTTGCTATGAGGATTGTCCCTCAGGGACGTTCCTTCATTTCACGCCTCCCGGTTTTCCTCTCTCAAGCAAAGGACCCTGACCAAGCAGCAATTGCTGATCTGGCAATGTGGAACGAGTTCCTAGAAAATTGGAACGGTGTATCTATGTTCAGTCCAGTAGCATTGTGCGCTTTGTGACCTCATGTAGTGACAGACGCTGCAGCCTCCACGGACTTCGCTACAATTTTTGGCCCTTATTGATTCACAGGCCCATGGCCAGATTGGAGATTTTCCTGATCCCTGGGTTTAACCAGTTGTCCTTCCTATCTGAACTTTACGCTATTGGGCAGCAGCTCAGGTCTGGGGCCACACCTGGACATGGCAAACTTTGATATTCTCCACAGACAACCTGGCCACAGCCCTTCCTACGCAGGCTGGTGCAGATATTCCTTCAGTAGAAATCCAATGGGCACTGTCCCTAAATTCCTGGCAATGCAACCTTGCAGTGGACGTGCTATCCTGCCTTAACTTCCTGTTGTTCCTGCAGAAACCTGGTGCTGACCCGACTACTTCTCCTATCCCACTTTGGTTGTAGCTGACGATGGGCTGAAGAACCACCTTCGCAATGCAACCCAACTTATAAACCAGTCATTGTCTCGCAACACACTGAAGGCCTATCACTAGAGTTGAGCGAACACCTGGAAGTTCGGGTTCTGCTGGTCCGTCCGAACTTCGGGACAAAGTCCGGGTCTGGGTCCGGACGGAACCCGAACGATCGCACGGACAACGAGGGTCTGGGCCTGAAACAGGGCTTCAAGCCTGCCTGGTCGTCTTGGGCTTGAAGGTCCACAAGCGAGTTGAGATCACTATCCGGAAGTCACACAACGCTCTGTTACTGACCAAATATTCAACCCAACGTAACGCTTCCACCAAGAAGTCGGGTAGCAGTCGATGTTGGTTTCACCCTATCCTCTTCATCAGCCCAGTCGTGGTCCAAAGACGTCCTTGTTGTCCTTCAATTCCGTCCTATCGTGCAGGTGACGTTCCAACGTAACGGTCCTTAAATCCCTGTCACGGGTAACCTAAAGATGACTTCCTTATAGACGTGGTCGGACGCATCC
>BLSH010442801.1:61046-71777 GCA_018402905.1 Glandirana rugosa | reverse complement strand
TGGGACCAATGACATTTATTCAGCGATCAGACATTTAAATGTCCACTGATTACTGTATAAATGTCATTGGCAGTGAAGGGGTTAACCTGCAGGGGGAGAGCTAGGGGTTAATAGTGTTCCCTGGGTGTGTTCTTACTGTGGGGGGGTTGGGCTAACATGGGCATGAGAGATCTAACTGATCCCAGTGACAGGGATCAGTAGATCTCTCATGCCCCACTGACAGGGCGGGGAACCGCCGTGTTTACATCGGCGGTTCCCCGTTCTTTGCCCTGTAGCCGCTCATCGCGGCTCGCCGGCGGACATCGGGTCCGCCCGAGCCGCGGGCACACTCCTCAGGAGTGCGGCGGGTGCGCGCGCGCGCCGCCGGCGGCGCGCGCGCGCCCCCTGGTGGCCAAAATGCGAATCGCCGTTTATTTACGGCGATTCGCGCAGGGCTCCCCCACTGCCGCCGTAAAAACACGGCGCGCGGTGGGGAACCAGTTAAAGGGACAGATTATTGTTTCTTGCACAAAATTAAAAAGTGCATCTACATTGCTGGTTTAAAAAAAAACAAAAAAATTCCAAAAATAAAAAAACAGTGTTGGCTACCTCCTCCTCCTCTACCGCCACTTTCACCACCTCCTCAACCTCCAACTCCACATCCACCTCCATTTTTTGTTTTTTTATGTGATTTTAGCTTAAAAATTATTTTAAGTTATTTCCCTATGCCCATTTCTTTGTAAGGCACTTGTCTGACCCTTACCCCCATTTTCCTTCCTTTTGCAGACCTCTAGGACTTCCCAGGACTTTGTTACAGCCATTTTTATGCCTAAAAGTTTGGGTCCCCATTGATTTCAATGGAGTTCGGGGTCCGGGTCAAAGTTCGGGTCAAGTCCGGACCCGAACCCGGACTTTGTCCGTAAGTTCGGCCGAACCCGGACTTTGTCCGTAAGTTCGGCCGAACCTGCCAAACTCTAGTGACTAGGCTTAAAGAGCATATAGCCAACATAAAAAAAGTTTTTTGGATCATAGCCTGTCCAAGCACTATACGCTCAAATATGATAGGAAACTTGAAGGTACAGTGTTTATTGGCATTGACAGGTTTTCAGCCAATTGGAGGGGTAGTCATGTTGTTCGTGAGATCTCTCAGCTTGAGGCTAAGTGGATATATCAGGTTAAGACTTATGTCCCATATGGCATGAACGTTGAATGGAACGTGAATGCTTTTATTAACAATAGCTAATTTTATTTCTTCCTTTTTTAATTTGGATGTTATCTATTGTTGGTGCTATCTGATTTTTACATATGTATTCAGGTTTCTTTGTGCTTTATTTTTGTCATTTTACTTTTCTTATTTGAGTTATATTTTTCCTGGACCTCCTCATGTCAGCCTACTATGGGTCAGCTCCGCCCCCTCTGACCCCTTCAGGACAACCTCTTTCCAAGCCTATAAGAAGCGGCTGTCTGCCCATATGCAGTGTTCTTTTTTCGTCCTCGCTCCGGACGCCTCTTAAGAGAAATATTTATTCATACACACTCACAAGAAGAAGCACGGTAGGAGACTTACTGCGAAACCTTGTAATGTCCATGCGATCCTGCTCAGGTTCATACACTCTCCTGAGTTCAGAAGACCCCTTGTCTGGGCTGTAAATCTCCCCTTGTGGGGTACCCTTGGTGCTGGGTCTCAGTGAAGCAGTATAAAGGACTGCATGTGTACACCGGACTCTAGAGAGCAGTTAAACACTGCTGGTTGGGCTGTGCAGCAAATTGGTGAAACAGCAGGCAGGCAGAGTCTCACTTCAGCAGTATAAAGGACTGCATGTGTACACCGGCCTCTAGAGAGCAGTTAAACACTGCTGGTTGAGCTGTGTGGCGAATTGGTGAGACAGCAAGCAGAGTCTCAGTTTAGCAGTATAAAGGACTGCATGTGTACACTGGCCTCTAGAGAGCAGTTAAACACTGCTGGTTGAGCTGTGTGGTGAATTGGTGAGACAGCAAGCAGACAGAGTCTCAGTTCAGCAGTATAAAGGACTGCATGTGTACACCGGCCTCTAGAGAGCAGTTAAACACTGCTGGTTGAGCTGTGTGGCGAATTGGTAAGACAGCAAGCAGAGTCTCAGTTTAGCAGTATAAAGGACTGCATGTGTACACCGGCCTCTTGAGAGCAGTTAAACACTGCTGGTTGGGCTGTGTGGCAAATTGGTGAAACAGCAGGCAGGCTGAGGCTTGTAGTCCCACAGGAACTCTCAGGAGGTTCCTGAGAGTGGCCACTTCCTGGTATGATAGGAACGCCTTCTCCCATGCTCGGGTTCCTGCTTCCCTGCTGTGATTACAACACCTGTAGCTCCAGCTTGTCTCAAAATCACTGCCCCTGTGCTGAGTGATATGGGATCTCAGCATGGCTGCTGCCTTGAGTTGCTGGATAGATCTCTGGCTGTCTATGTGTATCCAGGTATTCTGGGTCCTCCTGCCTACCGCTATAGCACTGAAGAACGCATGGAAAGGTTTTTCTATTTTTATTTATTTTTTTGTGTTTTTAAAAGAATGCATTCTTCTTCTCTACACAGAGAGAAGACCCGGATGCGGGATAAACGCCCACAGGGAAGTACTAAGGAGCCACATCACCCGCAAAGAAAGAAGCGCTCAGTGCACGATAAGTCGGGTCAGAGGAGGGGTCAGTGGCGGGATAAAATCCCTGTGGAACACCACTCCAGTTCACCCTCACCGGTGCCTCATTGCATTGCCTTGAGCCCAGGCCATTGGCTGTTGCAACACCAGAAAGCGACCACTGAGCGCTAGCATGTGCATATGCAAAGGCACAGATCCTCTTCATCTTCTGGAAAGGCCTCGGCGCGGGATGTGGAGAAGGCCTGCTGGGCGTGCGGGCAAACTCCCTGCCAGGGAGGTGTGTATACTTCTCTTGTTTGAAGGAAGCCGCATGTGATAATGCAGCAGATGCACGCCAGGTGAAGCACTATATTAAGGCGGCAGTCAAAGGCGGCTTGAAAACTGTAACTAAGAGATCTCGGCCTAGGCGGCACTCATCCGCTTCAGAATCAGAGCCAGATGCTACATATCGCTACAGTTCAGATAAACATTAAGAGGATTCTGAGTCAGATCTTGAACCAGACACTCATGCATGTGATTTTTTTCTTGATTCCTTCTTTGGGCCTGATTCACACCCTTGCATTTTTGGTGCGTTTTGCGTATTTGCACTACAGTCTATTTGGCGTGGTTTCCTATGGAACATGTTTTGTGGTGTGGGTCTGCAGGATGTGGGGGAAGCTGGAAATGCGTGGGTGTTTTCAGGCCTAAGACCCTTTTCACACCGAGGCGCTTTTCGTGCGCTTTCACGCTAAGAGGCACCTGAAAAGCACAAGAACCTATTTCTATTAAAATCAATGAATGCTTTCACACTGGGGCAGTGCGCTGGCAGGGTGGTGAAAATACACCCCTCTCCATTGAAATGAATGGAAAGCTCTTCAAAAGCGCCTGAAAAGCTCTTCAAGGCGCTCAGTGTTTTACGGGAAGTTTAAGAGCGCCTCGGTGTGGGAGGGCCTTTAGTGGAGTCAGTAAAGTGCTATGAAATGGAAAGTGGGGTCCTCACCCCCTAAAAAACTGTGAAAATATTACCCGTACTCGAAAAGGTCACTCCTGTCTTTCCCATTCATTTTTTTGAAATACAGGAAATAATGGAAGATGAATGGGTAAAGCCTGATAAAAGATTGAATGTCCACAACAGGGTCTCAAAGTTGTACACTTTCCGCTCTAAGGATGCGGAGCTTGGGGATTCCATGCCTAAAGTGGATGCCTCATTACAGAGACTAGCTCGGCACATCACTTTGCCTCTAGATGACTTTGTATCCTTCAAGATCTATGGATCGTAGGACAGATACAGATCTCAAAAGAATGTACACGGTAGCAGGAGCAGGTCCATTAGGATCACAGTGTATTTTCTAGCAGGAATAGCCGTGGACCAGGTCAGGATGAAAGTGAAATTGATGGCTCATTCTGTGACGGCACGCAGAGCCCTATGGCTGAAGCATTGGTCAGCGAATAGTGCTTCCAAGCACAGCCTTTGCTCAGTTCCTTTCGATGGGAAGTTTTTTGGGCAAGACCTTGGAGTCAGAGGTTCAATGATTTTCTGGAGGGAACTCGGGGCTTATTCCGCAGGAAAGGAAAAGATTTCCTCAGCCCATTCGTCCTTCGGAGAGATCTAAAGAAGGTTTCGGGGAAGCTTCCACGTACCAACCAGAGCGACCGTTCTTTAGGCAGTGGAAGGGGCAGGGCCCAGCCTTTCCCAAAAAAAACAAAGCCAAGGAGGACCAGCCAGCGAAAGCTTCAGAAAGCTCTTCTGAAGGGGTCCCCGTCCAGACTTCCCAAGTGGGAGCAGACTATCTTACTTTGGAGAGGTCTGGGCGGAAGAAGTTTAAGATGCCTGGGTATTAAACATTATTCAGAGAGGATATCGCCTAGAATTCAAGGAACACCTCCCTAGTCTCATTCTGTGGAGACCCGAATTCCTACTTGTCCAGAGAAAAGGGCGTTGTTTATTAATGTATGTAAAGAATTTATTGGCATCTCAAGCAATTCTGCCAGTTCTGGAGCACGAGAAGGGAGAAGGATTCTACTCTCCTCTGTTCTTGGTAACAAAATCCTCTGGATGATTCAGGCCGGTCTTGGACTTAAAAGCCCTGAATGCCTTCATGAAAGTCCCTCCAGTCAGAATGGAGTCCTTACAAACCATCATTGTCCATGGTAAAGAAGGGAGATTTGCTAGCATCAATAGATCAAGCGGATGCCTACCTACCTGTGCCCATAAGTACATGACACCATCGCTTCCATTTCCATTTTTGTTGTCTGCCATTCGGGCTGTGCACAGCTCCAAAAACATTTTCTAAGGTTTTGGCACTGGTCATCGCTGCCTTAAAAATCAGAGGCATTCAAATTGTTCATTATCTGGGTGACATTCTACTCAGGGCCGTATCAAAGTCCCTCCTTCAACAGCACGTGCTGATAACCTGCAGCACGATCAGACATTTTGGTTGGTTAATCAACCATCACAAGAAGCAGTTGCAACCAGCTCAAGTCCTAGAGTATCTAGGAATGCAATTCGACATTACCCAAGGTCTGGTATTCCTGCCTCTCAGGAAGATTGTGGAAATTCAGACCAAATCGGAAATGATAATGGCCAGGCCATTTCTGATGGCCAAGGAGTGTATGCAGTGCCTGGGCCTGTTGTCTTCCACGATCCAGGTAGTACCCTGGGCCAGATGATGGAAGGGGAGATTCCAATACAATTTTCTCCATCAAAGGGATCGCCACTGGTTAACCCAGAAGATCTACCATTCAGTACCAATAAAACGGTCTCTGATGTGGTGGAGGATATCTCAGAATCTATACCGCGGGGTGCCTCTGGAACCTCCAGTTCCAGTAGGGCTGACTACAGATGCCAGCCTAGTAGACCGGGGAGCTCATTCCTTAGGCAAAAAGTACACGGCAAATAAAAGGCATCTCTATCTCAGCATTCAAACCTGTTAGAATTAAAGGCCGATCGACATGCTCTATTAGCCTTCCAATTGGTTTTGCAAAGGGGGCAGTCGAAGTCCTTTCTGACAACAAACCATGGTAGCCTATGGGGCCTGGCAAGGGGGCACCAGGAGCCTCCCACTGGGCAGAGTGGCATGCCAGATTTTTCCCTAACAGCAGCATACCTTCCGGGTCCACAAAACAAGCTGGTGGATCAACTGAGTTGGAGATTCTTGGATCTGAACAAACGGGGCTTGAATCCCACATACCTGTTCAAAATCTTCAAGGTCGGGGGGACATCCGTCATAGATTGGGTGACATTGGAGGAAAACTCTCAAATTACGTGTTACTTCTCCCGAAGATGGCACCCGCAACCTCTAGGCTAGGAGGCTCTATCCATTCTATGGGACTTTCCCCTAGTCTGTGTTTCCTCCTCTCTCACTAATCCTCAGAGTTCTTAATAAGGATTGAACAGGAGGAGGTGACAGCAATAGCAGTGTGGCCCTTCTGGCCCAGAAGACCATGGTGTTCACTAGCATAGAAAAGGAATACGTGTCAGCCAATTCCTCTGCCTCCTCACAAACATTTTCTGCTGCAGGACAAGCAGTTTAACCCAAAGCCAGGAGGAGATCACTAGAGCTTTTAGTCGAAAGAAAACTACCTATAATACTTTATTATAGGATATATAAGGCCTTTTTGTCACTTCTCAGCAGGAAAGAGCTGGGATCTTAGGTCACCCGCAGTCTTTAACATATTGGAATTTTTCCAGGAAGGTCTGGGCAAGGGTTTAGCGTTTAGCTCCTCAAAGGTTTGAGTCTGCCCTGTCAGCTACAGTGAATAAAGATGGGCCTTGGATCCTCTAGTGATGCGTTTCTTAGAGGCAGCAATAAGATCAGGTCTCCAATAAATCCTTTTTCTGAAGTGGGACCTGCCTTTAGTTCTGAAAGCCTTATTAGCACCTCCATTTGGTCCGGTATCATCATGCTCTTTGTCATATTTTTGATGGCAATTGCATCAGCCAGATGGGTGCCTGAACTGTGTGCTTTCTCAACCAGGGAGCCATATTGCCAAATACTCAAAGAGGAAATAATACTCAGACCGGTCCCAAGCTTTCTTCCAAAAGTAGCATCAGCTTTGCAGATGAATTGGGAAGCAGTCTTATCGGCTTTTCCGGATAGTAAATCGGAAGACGAATGGACTAGGCTGGATCTAGTGCAGGCCTTATCAATATACCTAGAGAGAACTAAGGATTTCTGGAAACAAGATCAGCTCTTCATCTTTCCCGGGGCCTCCAGGAAAGGCATGGCTATGCCACCTAGAATAGTGTCTTCATAGATCGTAAAACCTATCCAGATGGCATATAGAGAGTCGGGATATCCTCCGCCATTGGAGGTCAAAGCACATTTTATGAGAGGCATGGCAGATTACTGTGCATCATATGCTAAGGTGTCAGCAGAAGCAGTATGCAGGGCAGCTAGCTTGAGTGCACCGAATACTTTCATTCCACACTACAGAGCGAAGGCAACTGACGGCATCGGAAGCTTTTGGGTCTACTGTTCTGTCGGCGGCTGTCTGCCATTAAAATAGTTGATATCGGTTTATGATTCTGGTTATTGGTGTTTTTCCCTCCCCTTATGTGGTTGATTGCTTGCTATGTCCCATAGTAGGCTGACATGAGGAGGTCCAGGAATAAGGAAAATTGTTTTCATACTTACCGTAATTTTCCTTTCCTGGATCCTCCTCATGTCAGCCAAGGAACTCCCTCCCAAAGTCCGTCGCAAGGTGGGTAAACTGAACACTGCATATGGACAGACAGCCGCCTCTTATAGACTTGAAGGGGTCAGTGGGGGCGGAGCTGACCCATAGTAGGCTGATATGAGGAGGATCCAGGAAAGGAAAATTATGGTAGGTATGAAAACAATTTACCTTATTTCATACTTTTTGCTGTTCCATATTTTTGTGAGTTTTGATTTTAGTTTTTTTATGTATAACTCAGTTTTGTTTCCCAACCACTGGATGGAGCTTTCCCCATAATGCGTTATATATGTATTCTTTTGCCCATGTATATGAATTTATATTTGGTATATATACATTTATTTTTATTTATGTACATTGCGATTAGTGCTTTGAACAAGCACAATTGCTCTTAAATAGGATTTGTTTCCTCTTTTCTACGTCTATAGAGCACTCTCTGAAAAGTGAGTAGCTTGTGTGGATGTTTGTGGTTTTTTTTTTCTTTTCTGGTGTGTGGAATGCATGGAAGTTATTATGGGTTTTAGAGGATGTTGACTGTCCGTCCCACTTTTGCCTTGTGTGTCCGCTTGACCGGTATGATCCAATCAGTGCTTGTTTTGGCTATTTACAACTGTCTAATCCTCGTGCGCCCGGTTTACTATATATATTGCGCTACATCAGACGCTGGCCATGCCCCTGACGTCAATGACGATGAAACGCGTTGGGAGGAGCGTGCCAAAGTGACAATCGCGCGTTTCGGGTACAGGCCGCCATACTAGTGGTTGGAAACAAACCTAATTGTTTCACTGCGGGAGAACTTTGGTTTAAATGTGAGTGTAACATCTTTTCAATTCAATAAAATTGGGTTGAATGTGCTACATTATATTTGTTATTTATCCCCTTTATGGCACGGGGAAGCCTATTGGGAGATCGTGGAATTTGTTTATTGTTATCGAGGAGAAGCCGTTGGGTTTGCATTTGGCAAGATATCTATTACCTAACCCCCCACCAAGGCATATTTGACCACCATAATAGTCCCTGGATGGTAAAAGGCAGTGTGTGTGGGTGACGGTGATGGTTTCTCCTATGGTTCACCTCTGCTGTGTGTCATCTACTGTATGGTCACCATTGGGATTGGTTTTTGACTATTTAACTCTTCTCAGCACTGCACCATTTATTTATATTCTCATTTTGGACTGTTCACCCTTTGTGCTGGCAGCTGACATATTATTGTTTTATTTAGCACAGTTGACTTTTCTATTTTATTATCTTATGTTCTATTCAATTCTTTTCTATTTTCTATTCTATTCTAATCTTTTGTATTTGAATTCAAATTTATTCTATTTGAAATTCGAAAAATTGTTATATATTCTATTTTATTCTATTCTGTTCTATTGTTTTTCTATTCTAATCTCGTATTCTCTATTCTATTATTTTCTGTTCCATTCTAATCTTTTCTATTTGTATTCATTCTATTTGAAATTTGAATTTCAGAAGATGATTATATATTCTATTTTAATCTATTCCCTTCTATTGTTTTTCTATTCTATTATACTCTCTTATTTTCTATTCTATTTGTTTGTATTATTTTCAATTCTATTATCTTTTCTATTCAAATTCAAATTCAGTCTATTCGAAATTGGAATTTATTCTTTTCAAGATTTGAATTACAGAAGATTGTTATATATTCTTTCTATTTTATTCTATTGTATTCTTTTCCATTGTTTTTTTCTATTCTATTATTTCTATTCTATTGTATTCTCCTATGTTCTATTCTTTTCTATTATTTTCTATTCTATTCTAATCTTTTCTATTCAAATTCATTGTATTTGAAATTCGAATTTTGGAAAATGGTTATATATTCTATTTTATTGTATTGTTTTTAGTTTCTACTATTTTCTATTGTATTGTATTCTTGTATTTTCTATTCTATGATTTTCTATTCTATTATTTTATATTATTTTGGATTCCATTGTTTTGGATTCTATTCTCATCTTATCTATTCAAATTCATTCTATTTGAAATTTGAATTTTTTTTTGAAATTCTTTCTATTTTTTTCTATTCTATTGCTTTTCTATTCCATTCTCTTATTATTTTCTATTCTATTATTTTCTATTATTTTGGTTTCCATTGTTTTGGATTCTATTCCACTCAAATTCAAATTTATACTAATCGAAATTTGAATCTTGGAAGACGGTCTTATATATTCTTTTTTATTTAATTATATTCTATTCAATTCTATCTATTCCGTTCTTTACTATTCTTTTATTTTTAATATTCTTTACTATTCCTTTATTTTTATTAAATTACTTTATACTTTTTTTATGTTTTTTTATGTTTTTTTTTCTAATTTGTTTCAAATTTGTTTTGTATTTGTTTCTGAATTCGATTCGAATTGAATTTTGTCTGAATCATTATTTCAGATTTGTTTAATATTGTTACTATTGTAATTCGGATGCATCCGAATTTCGAATAATGAAAAATTTGTCTGAATTTCAACGAACGAAACAGACTGCACATGTCTACTCATTGCCAGTAGAGACCTGCCCCACAACAGGGTTTACAGTTCTCAATTGCTCTCAGGGTGCTAAAAAGGTCACAGAGCCAAGCAGAGTCTCAGCAAATGGCAGCTCACAGCACACTGTGTCCAGCTCCACAAAACACCTCACAGACACCTGTGGTAAAAGGTGTTTTGTGCCGCGCTATCTGTGTAGTACAATTGGTATTATGTGTACAATAGTGTCAGTGATGAATGAATTTATGATTAAAGCATTTCTTATTCGTGCATACTAGTGATTAAAATATAAAGCCGTGGTGGCTTACATACATATTTACCAAACCAAAATTTTCAGGTGAGTATGTGACATATACAAAAACAGTAATTAGCACTTAATGATTGGTGACAGTTAAAGTAAAAGTTTGCAGATGACACCGGTGATGATACACTTAATAAAATTATACAAATAGTAGTCAATAAAAGTTCTGTCAGATGGGTGAATTTAAAAATCTCTTAAGGGTGATACATATTGGTGCGCTGGGTAATACATCTGCAGTGATTGTAGTTGTGACTGATCCTTAAGTGTGCGCTAGTCCCTCACCTGAGGTGTGCTAGCAACCTTGCACATAAAGGTTTCTTTGTATGGTGATTCCTTGTTCCTCCTGTGGGGATCTCCACCTTTTCTGTTTACTGTCAGCTATGTTGCTGGTGACTTTTGAAAACTAGTCATACGGAGAGAGACCCTCCCGATCGGGTGGGTAAAAAAAGAGAGAGGACTTTCCTTCATGTGATATTGTTTTGTTTAAAACATTTATTTAACCCCTTCTCGCCGGTAGGACGTCCATGGACGTCCTAGACTTTGAGGGGGGATATCTGAATGGTGCCAGCAGCTAGAGGCACCATTCAGATATCATTTTTTACACATAGTGGGAATTCTCTAAAAATTTAAGTGGGTAGACTGTCTTGAAAATAACTGATGATAAACATATTA
>BLSH010442801.1:0-18638 GCA_018402905.1 Glandirana rugosa | reverse complement strand
TTTGCTTAGGCAATTTCAAATTGTATTGAGCAAGATTAAATCGTTTTTGCAGACATTACATCATAAAGTAGAGTACGGCTGCACTAATCATAAAAGAGTAAATGGAGTGCAACAGTGCCTAAGCACTCCAGCAGGTGGAAACAACGGAAGTTTCAAGGAAAGAAGTTCCTTACACAGGGAAGAGGAAACCACAGCAGGTATGAAGCCAGATGAAAAACAGATTGATACTGCAGAGACATATTTGAAGCAAGGACAAGTGCAGACACCAGCACAGGTCAGTTCTGAAAAGACCATCCTGGGACAATATATTTTTTCTGGACCTCCCCATGTCAGCCTACTACGGGTCAGCTCCGCCCCCTCTGACCCCTCCAGGACCACCTCTTTCCTAGCCCATAAAGGGCGGCTGTCTGCCCCATAACACTGTTCTTTTTTCGTCCTCGCTCCGGACACTTTTTTTTTTTTTGACTCTCCCGGAGCCTGACGTAGCGTTCCCCTCCGGATTATGGACAAGATTCCTAGAGGAGGCGGGTTCCCGGAAGCAGGCTATAACGGTATAAATTACTGTATACGCCTGCGGGCAGGAAGCACTACAGGTTGCTATAGCCAACTTAACTGGATCAACAGTATAAACTACTGTCTATTTTCACAGCAGTGTAACGGGAGAGATCGCTGTACACCTTGTCACAAACAACAGTATAAATTACTGTCTACTGTAACAGCGGAAATAACAGTATAAATTACTGTCTACTATACATACGAAATAACAGTATAAATTACTGTCTACTGTACATACGGAATAACAGTATAAAATACTGTCTACTAGCGGACGGATTAACAGTATAAATTACTGTCTATGGCAGCATGGAGTGTGGCAGTATAAAACTACTGTTTAAAGCTTCATGGACAGCAATGTGAAAGGATATCTTCAGTAAGCAGCCAACGGTATAAGGTACTGGTTTTTTTTGTTGTTGTTATTATTTGTTTTCTTTTGGGGGCCCTCCCCTGGGATGAGGTAGCTTGGTACATCCCGTAGTAGGCTGACATGGGGAGGTCCAGGAATAAGGAAAATCGTTGCCATACTTACCGTAATTTTCCTTTCCTGGATCCTCCCCATGTCAGCCGTGGATCCCCACCCAATTATCCGTCGCGAGGCGGGTATAGTTGAACAGTGTTATGGGGCAGGTGGTCCTGGAGGGGTCAGAGGGGGCGGAGCTGACCCGTAGTAGGCTGACATGGGGAGGATCCAGGAAAGGAAAATTACGGTAAGTATGGCAACAATTTTCCTTAATTTATATACACCATTTAATGTGTTTTTATATAAAATACTGGCTCTCCACATGGTACATTGTTAGGAGGCAAAAGAAGGTAAATATCTGTGTGCTTGGTTTGGAAACCAAGAGTAAGTTGGTGATCTGACAAGTCAACAAATACTTAGGTTGTATACATTCATCAAATAAAAGGCAATTATGTAGATGCGTAAAGATTTGCAACTGCTGTTCATGCTTATCACTATAGCAGCTAAGCATAGGAAACAAGCAATTCTGCTCAAGACTACCATATTGTGCAATAATACTGAATCTGGGTCATAATAGTCTGAAGATGAACATACCTTCCCTTTCCTTCTTTTTAGAATGCTTTCTTCTTCTGTCAATAGAGGCTACTTCAGATTTCAATGAAAGGTAGTGTTTGCGAAGTTCTTGAAGCTTCTCCTGAAGAAATGTGATGCGTTCTACAGTAGTCAAATTTTCAAGGTCCGCTGTAAATAAGATCAATACGAAGTTGTAAAGGATATATTTAATTAAAAAATAATGTAAAATGAACATGAAATAAAGTTATGTGCATTTATCAAAAACCATTAATGCATAATAAAAATGAACAAATAACAAAACACACAAATAAAAAAATAAAGTGTTTTCAAACCCAAAAACAAAAATGTATATATTGCAGCTCACCAGTCCTCAGATGTGGTGACTGTACAAGTTTCCTTTTTTATTTGGGCTTTTTTCTTTATTTTCACCCAGTGAGTCTGCCAATAAACTTCCTGCCCCAGAGTGATCCTTATAAGGTTGATTTTGCCCACAAGGGAGAGTGGGAGTGACATCCAATCCTGACATTTAAGAGTTAATTGATGCAATTCTGGATATACATTATCATTCAGAAAGGAGGAAAGAGTACCCGAATTTGGTTACCCAGACCAGGGGAGACTGGGCAGGGGGGGAGAGGGGGGGGGGCGGTTGGGATAAAGAAAACAACAGTGACTTACTCCAGTTGATCCTGATGCCTGAGAAAACCCCAAATTGGTCTATAATGTCCAGAACTGCTTTGAGGGAGCCTGAGGCATTGGGTAAATATAAGTCATTGTCTGCATATAGGGAGATTTTTGCCCGCAGGGGGCCTACTGGGAGACCAGAGACCCGTGGGGAGGAGCGAATTAAAATGGCCAGGGGTTCCATCGCTAGTGCAAATAACCCAGGGGATAGTGGGCATCCCTGCCTGGTACCTCTGCTAAAATTGAATGCAGGAGACCATTAGTTCCTAACCCTAGCCATGGGGGTTCTAAAGAGCAGCGGTATCCATGATATAAATTTAGGACCAAAGCCAAACTTTACCAACACCTGCCACAGGAAGGCCCACTCAACTGAGTCAAAGGACTTCCCTGCGTCAAGAGAGGCTACAACTCCAGAGGAGGCACTATCCCTAACGTTATCAATGTTGGTATAGAGTCGGCAGATGTTGATGTCAGTACTCTTGCCAGGCATAAACCCAGGTTGGTCCTCATGTACTAGGTCTCTGTTTCTTATTTTGTTTTCTTGGACCAATTTTGTCTTGTAGCAAGGCCCTGCATGGTCTAAAGCTATGGCGATCTTGTTTTGCTTTATCTCCACCATGTTACTGTTTTGTAAACTGCATGAACATCAATAAAAAAGAATTTTCTAAAAAAAAAAACAAAAAAAAAAGTGGGAGACATCCGCCACCAAAAATTTGGCGACAAAACGCCAAGATGGAAAATACTGCAACAGCACCGCAACGCCCAAAGATGATGTCACAAATGCGGCGTGATGTGTGGCGCCCATGCGTAGGAGGATGCCAGTCAACCAATCCCCCATGACCCGGGCGACCAAAGAGGGATAGAGGCGGGGCCTATTGTGCATCGCAGCTCCCAAGTAATAGGCAATAAGACAGTCCAAAAAAGATGGACCACAGATGACAAGTAAATATGACTAATGTGTGGGTGTATAGGGAAATGTTTTAAACTTGCTAAGAACTGTATAATGTATAGGTGTATAAACAGGTATGAGAATATAAATATTCTGTGCGTCCAAGGTGTAAAGACCAAGTATGGTCTGACACCAAAATTGAACTGTGCACAATATATATAGAAAGCGGCCGAAAGGTTACACGGCCTATTATTAGATTGCCTCCATTCCTATGTACATAAACTAAGGAAAATTGTATGTTGGGACTTTATATGAGGCACATATCCAGTGGGTACGGAAAGTATTCAGACCCCCTTAAATTTTTCCCTCTTTGTTATATTGCAGCCATTTGCTAAAATCATTTAAGTTCATTTTTTCCCCTTATTAATGTACAGTACACACAGCACCCCATATTGACAGAAAAGCACAGAATTGTTGACATTTTTGCAGATTTATTAAAAAAGAAAAACTGAAATATCACATGGTCCTAAGTATTTAGACCCTTTGCTCAGTATTTAGTAGAAGCACCCTTCTGATCTAATACAGCCATGAGTCTTTTTGGGAAAGATGCAACAAGTTTTTCACACCTGGATTTGGGGATCCTCTGCCCTTCCTCCTTGCAGATCCTCTTCAGTCCTGTCAGGTTGGATGGTGAACGTTGGTGGACAGCCATTTTTAGGTCTCTCCAGAGATGCTCAATTGGGTTTAAGTCAGGGCTCTGGCTGCGCCATTCTAGAACAGTCACGGAGTTGTTGTGAATCCACTCCTTCGTTATTTTAGCTGTGTGCTTAAGGTCATTGTCTTGTTGGAAGGTAAACCTTCGGCCCAGTCTGAGGTCCTGAGCACTCTGGAGAAAGTTTTCGTCCAGGATATCCCTGTACTTAGCCGCATTCATCTTTCCCTCGATTGCAATCAGTTGTCCAGTCCCCGCAGCTGAAAAACACCCCCCACAGCATGATGCTGCCACCACCATGCTTCACTGTTGGGACTGTATTGGACAGGTAATGAGCAGTGCTTGGTTTTCTCCACACATACCGCTTAGAATTAAGGCCAAAAAGTTCTATCTTGGTCTCATCAGACCAGAAAATCTTATTTCTCACCATCTTGGAGTCCTTCAGGTGTTTTTTTTTTAGCAAACTCCATGGGGGCTTTCATGTGTCTTGCACTGAGGAGAGGCTTCCATTGGGCCACTCTGCCATAAAGCCCAGACTGGTGAAGGGCTGTAGTGATGGTTGACTTTCTACAACTTTCTCCCATCCCCCGACTGCATCTCTGGAGCTCAGCCACAGTGATCTTTGGGTTCTTCTTTACCTCTCTCACCAAGGCCCTTCTCCTCCGATAGCTCAGTTTGGCCAGATGGCCAGCTCTAGGAAGGGTTCTGGTCCTCCCAAATGTCTTCCATTTAAGGATTATGGAGGCCACTGTGCTCTTAGGAACCTTAAGTGCAGCAGAATTTTTTTTTGTAACCTTGGCCAGATCTGTGCCTTGCCAAAACCGATGAAAACCGATGAAAAAAAATGTTTTTTTATATTTTTTTTTGGATTTGTATGTTAGCAAAAAGTAAGAAATTTGGGGTTTTTTTTGCAAAATTGTCGCTCTTCTTTTGTTTATAGCGGCGATCAGAAATGACGCAGCGGTGATCAAATACCACCATAGAGAAAGCTCTATTTGTGGGAAAAAAAGGACGCCAATTTCGTTTGGGTACAACTGAACGTTTATCAGCGCAGCCACCCTCAGGATCACCCCCACTGGACCACCAGGGAGCCGGATCAGGACCTCCAAGGAGCCTCCCCCCCCCGGACATCGCAAGGAGGCCGCCCAGGACCACCAGGGCAGTCATACAGTGGCCGCCCAGGACCACCAGGGAGCCCCCACTAGACCACGAGGTAAGGGCCATATTATGCACTGTAGGGATGGCACTGTGCCCATGTATGATGCCTGCCAGTGCCATCCCTAACAGTGCTTGTTGCACCAGTGCCCACCACTGCCACCTATAAGTGCCCACCTGTGCCACCTATCAGTGCCCACCTGTGCCACCTAAAAGTGCCCACCTGTGCCACCTAAAAGTGCCCCCTAATAGTGCCCATCAGTGCCCAGTGCCACTTATCAGTGCCGCCTAGGAGTGTCCATCAGTGCCGCATATCAGTGCCACGTATCAGTGCCCGTCAGTGTTGCTTGTCAGTGCCGTCCATCAGTGCTGCATATTTGCCCCATCATCAGTGCAACCTTATCAGTGCCACCTCATCAGTGCCAATCTGTACTGCCTCATCAGTGCCCGTCAGTGTAGCCTCATCAGTGCCCATCAGTGTAGCCACATCAGTGCCCGTCAGTGAAGGAGAAAATGTACTTTATACAAATTTTTGTGACAGAAACAAAGAAAAATGGTTTTTTTTTTCAAAATTTTCGGTCTTTTTTTTGTTATAGCGCAAAAAATAAAAACCGCAGGGGTGATCAAATACCACCAAAAGAAAGCTCTATTTGTGGGAACAAAATGAAAAAATTTTGTTTGGGTACAGCGTCGCACGACCGCGCAATTCTCATTCGAATCGCAACAGCACTGAAAGCTGAAAATTGGTCTGGGCAGGAAGTGTTCTAAGTGCCCAGTATTGAAGTGGTTAAATTAGGCAAGTAATAACCAAACAAAATTAATAAGAATATCAACATATTTAGCAATGAATACATACATACATACAGTATCTCACAAAAGTGAGTACACCCCTCACATTTTTGTAAATATTTTATTATATCTTTTATGTGACAACACTAAAGAAATGACACTTTGCTACAATGTAAAGAAGTGAGTGTACAGCTTGTAGAACAGTGTACATTTGCTGCCCCTTTAAAATAACTCAACACAAAGCAATTAATGTCTAAACCGCTGGCAACAAAAGTGAGTACACCCCTAAGCGAATATGTCCAAATTGGGCACAAAGTGTCAATATTTTGTGTGGCCACCATTATTTTCCACCACTGCCTTAACCCTCTTTGGCATCGAGTTCACCAGAGCTTCATAGGTTGCCACTGGAGTCCTCTTCAACTCCTCCATGACAACATCACAGACCTGGTGGATGTTAGAGACCTTGCGCTCCTCCACCTTCCGTGTTAGGAAAATAGTCTTCTTGGCCGTTTTCGGCCCTCTATGCGCATTCACGTGCCTGCGTGCGCCAATGGCGCCAATAGTGGCCATTTAAGCAGGACAGCACCAGGAAGCAAGTGCTGTCCGTTCTACAGCGTTCCAGTGTGTTCCCGTGATCCGTTTGCTAAAGACTTCCTGTATCTGTGACCCAGTTTGCCTGACCTTGATTGAACTCTGCCTGTACCGACCCTCTGCCTGTCTATGACCACGCTTCTGCCTGACTCTCTTGTACCTCAGTTGCCTGCCTGTTAACGACCTTACCTGCACCCGACGACCCGTTTGCCTGCTCCCTTGTACCGCACTAGTCTGCACAAGCTCCTGGAGGATCCTCACAACACCATCTGCATCCGGACCAGCCCTGGTGCCCCCTGTGCTCCGGAATCTCCTGTCTTCTCTATCAGGGGTTCCCGAACCAGCCATAAGAGAGGTTGCCCTCTGCCCAATCAGATTAAATCACCAGGTACGTGACATTCCGTTTGAGGATGCCCAACAGATACTAGGGTTTAGGTCTGGAGACATGCTTGGCCTGTCCATCACCTTTACCCTCATCTTTATTAGCAAGGCAGTCGTCGTCTTGGAGGTGTGTTTGGGGTTGTTGTGTTGGAATACTGACCCGCAGCCCAGTCTCCAAAGGAAGGGGATCATGCTCTGCTTCAGTATGTCACTGTACATATTGGCATTCATGGTTCCCTCAATGAACTGTAGCTCCTCAGTGCCGGCAGCACTCATGCAGCCCCAGACCATGACACTCCCACCATCATGCTTGACTGTAGGCAAGACAAACTTGTCTTTGTACTCCTCACCTGGTTGCCACCACACATGCTTGACACCATCTGAACCAAATCAGTTTATCTTGGTCTCATCAGACCACAGGACATGGTTCCAGTACTCCATGTCCTTAGTCTGATTGTCTTCAACAAACTGTTTGTGGCCTTTCTTGTGCATCATCTTAGGAAGAGGCTTCCTTCTGGGACGAAAGCCATGCAGACCAATTTGATGCAGTGTGTGACGTATGGTCTGAGCATTGACAGGCTGATCCCCCGCTCCTTCAACCTCTGCAGCAATGCTGGCAGCACTCATGCATCTATTTCTCAAAGACAATCTCTGGATATGATGCTGAGCATGTGCACTCAACTTCTTTGGTCAACCATGGTGAGGCCTGTTCTGAGTGGAACCTGAAAGTCCCCAGAGAGTTCTTTGCCATGAGGTGCCATGTTGAACTTCCAGTGGCCAGTATGAGAGAGTGAGAATGCCAAATTTAACACACCTGCTCCCCATTCACACCTGAGACCTTGTAACAATAATGAGTCACATGACACTGGGGAGGGAAAATGGCTAATTGGGCCCAATTTGGACATTTTCACTTAGGGGTGTACTCACTTTTGTTGCCAGCAGTTTAGACATAAATGGCTGTGTGTTGAGTTATTTTGAGTGGACAGTAAATTTACACTGCAATACAAGCTGTACACTCACAACCACTACTTTACATTGTAGCAAAGTGTAATTTCTTCAATGTTGTCACATGAAAAGATATGATAAAATATTTACAAAAATGTGAGGGGTGTACTCACTTTTGTGAGATACTGTATATAGTAGTCATCTCTTACACTGTCCAGGAAAATCTGAAAGGATTCGTCCAAAAGTCCAATTCTCCTTCTGGGGCGGTGTCTTTTGTCGAGAAAAAGGATGGTATGCTTAGCCTCTGCATTGATTATAGAGGCCTCAATGCCATCATCATTAACCACTTGAAGCCGGCGCTTGCTGGCTCTTTAAGGGGTTTAGAATGCCGTGGGCAGGGCTTATGGTCATGTGATTGCCGTGATTGGCTGTCATGGCGGTTACATGATCGGAAAGTTCTTGATCGCAAGCGATGACCAGGAGCTTTCCATTAGCCACGCACTCTCATCACAGCTCTATTTGCACTAATGCAAATATGAGGCTGCTCGGCACCGAGAGGCCGCATATTTGCGTGCACATGGCGCCAAGAGGTTAAGAATGGGCACCTGCTACCCTCCCTTTATCTCTGACATTTTTTATAGGGTTTGGGATGCTTGAATCTTCACAATGTTAGATCTCTGTGAAGCATATCTTGTGATGCCTTTTGACTGGTGTAATGCCCCAGCTATTTTCCTGAACTTTGTCAATGACATTTTCTCTGATCTCCTATACGTTTGTGTCATTGTGTATCTGGACAACTTACTTATTTTCTCTCTAGACTTGAACACTAATCATCAGCACGTATGTATGGTTCTATAACGTCTTTGGGATCCCTGCCTATACGCAAAGCTGGAGTAAAGTGCCTGTGCAAACCCAGGTCCCTTTCTATGGTTACAAATATTCAAAACAATACTGCGCTTCTGGAATTGACATATGTGACAGCTGCAACAAAAGTATAGTGTGATATTCCACCACAAAAACAAATTTAAAAAGAAAATTTTGTTGCGCTAAACCTTAGTGATAAATAACATAGTGCATATACCTATATAAATGAACATATGAATGTTTACATGACATAAACATAATTTATAGTGCAAAAAAAGTTGCATACTATTGTGAAAAGTCAATAAAAAATGGTGAACAAAAATTAATATACAAAAAATATATATATATGTGATATAGTCCCAAAACATGTGAAGAGGTCAACCGTGATTAGGAGTATAGGCAAAAGATTGATATATCCAAAGTCCTCATAAAATCCAAAGAGAAGGTCATTCCTATTTCCACCACCATAGATCATGCAGGCACCTCCAGTGACAGGAAAGGGGTAAAAATAAACCCTTACCAGAAGTAGAGACCCGCTATCGCTAGCAAGGGTCAAACCTCACATGCAGATATAGCCCTCTGCAGGGACCAGATGGTAGCAGCTCAATCCTCCTGTTTGGACACCGGAATCCCACCGCATCCACAGCAGGGTAAGGTAATCTGGACTACGGACCTCAGCAACATCTCACGCCATATGCCATAAAAAATAGGGACTTCATAGCGTAATACTGTAACATTTGTTTATTTAAACATAGATTCTAAAACAGGGTACTCACAATATTCGATACAATCTCTCGCATTGGACAATAAAAACACAGTCTGCCAGCAGAATCACAGAACGCCCGTCCTCGCGGGATACAACATGTGGTGTGGTGACGTCAGTCGTTAACTCCGCCCTACATGTTTCGTGATAGGTCACGTCTTCCTGGGGCACGGGCAACATCCTGCGTCACCACCATATATACTTCCTATTTGCATTCCAAACCTCGCTTTAGTTCCACTCCATTTTTGTGTTCCAAACCTCGCTATGATTGCAACTAACTGCTTGCAATCAGCGAGCCTTATTTTTACATACGGAACACGTTAACTCTTAATACTAGTAATCATTGGTTATATATTCAGCGAGTCACAGAAAATCTATATGGGTATATACTCTGAGATATCCTATCAAAGCGAAAAAACTTACACCAATTCTACCCAATATTTAATTTCAGGTAAAATATTAACCATATATCCCATACTTAAAAAATCAGTATATTAAAATCAAAATATGATATATAGTCGCGCGGGTCCCGTATACCTTAATCATTCTTACAGGCTGCTTATTAAGGACAACCCCTTTATCTCGTCCCCCGTATTCTCTAAAGTTGGATATACCAATGCAGATTACTTTCCAGGGCCAGTAACCCACTATATTGATTAGGCTAGACGCAGAGCATCTATAGCCCATATCCGCGTAACCACTATCTTAAAGGGGGCTCCTATCACCCAAAAAAAAAAAGGGGGGGCGAGAGCTATATATTTTTTTTTTTTTTTGATTACCAAAAACCCATATAAAAATAATATTAATAATAATAATAACAAATAAAATATAAAAAATATAAAAAAATATAAAAATAAAACCCATTATATTTCTCAAATACACAATAATTTAGAATTACTATCAGAATATTAGTATGGAGAATTATTTGGCTAGATGAACCACATCCTCCATGACCCAACACTAAAAATTTCAATTAGATAGCCCAGAAAAAGAAGAGGTGATCAGCCAACCGATAGCCAGCCCACCCTGAGTAATTGGTATTAAGGACTTTTAGACACTCCAACTAAAACCTTAATAATAAACCCAAAAAAAATTTTTGGGTGAGAGTCCTCATTAATTATCCGAGACATTCTACAAACTTGGGCTGTTTAAGAGTAATCAATAAATGCATTTACCTCAATGTCAGCATTAAGACCCTTTGGTCTTAAGCACTGTAATCTATATATCCAGCTCATTTCGAGCTTGGATATTTCCCTTCTCTTTACCCCACCTCTCCATTGCACCTTTAACACATCGATACCCAAGAAGGAAGTCCCCTTAGGGTTCCTTTCATGTTTATCTCTGTAGTGCTTAGAGAGGGGGTGATCTTTAAAACCTCTCTTAATATTGGCCCACATAGTGAAGCCCACAAGGACATGTAATGAGATACACCACATGAGTGGTGTTACATGAGATAAAGGATTTAATAGAGAAGCTTTGGGAAATAGTATTAGGTTTAAAAGTCGTGGTCTTTTTAACTTTGATCTCATTAATCTGACACACCGCGCATCTTCCGCATTTATGGAATCCTATAATATTCCCAAAGAAAAAGGGTCTATCTGAAGGGAGATCCACCACCCCCTGGGCCAACTTATCCCTCAGGGAGGGGACTCCCCTAAAGACTATCTTAGGTCTCTCGGGTAAGATCCCATTGAGTATTGGATCGTTCTTAATGATATGCCAGTGTTTATAAATCAAACTCTTAATTTGATGGTGCTGAGTTGAGAAACCCGTAATAAATGGAACATTATATTCTCCATTCTGGTCGGATAGTCTAGGCCTCTCCTCTAGGAGTCCCCCCCTATCCAGTGGTTCCACCATAGATAGCGTGTGTTCTAATGAACCAAGTTCGTAACCTTGGTAACCTTGGTTACATAGTCAGAGATAACGGGCTGCTTATGGACCCAACAGAACTTTAGACCATTTCCAAGTGGCCCCAGCCCTCTGGTCTGAAAGCAGCACAGTGCTGTTTGGGGTTCACAATTTTCTATTGTCAGTTCATTCCACTCTGCTGGGCTCAATCACTTCTCTGACCCAGAAGGGTGCTGATACTAGAACCTGGTCTCCTGAAGCAGTCTGGGCTTTCCACAAACACAAAACGGCTTCTCTCTCAGCATCTGATTTCATACAACTCAACATTCCCCACCCCTCCTTCTTGGAGGTAGATGCTTAATCCTTGGGTGTGGGGGCAATTCTTCTTCAAGTGCAAAACAGCAAGCTCCGCCCTTGCGCACTCTTCTCTAAGATGTTTTCAGATGCTGAAAGAAATTACACCATGAGGGATTGGGAACTTCTGGCTATTAAGCTGGAGCTGCAAAAATGGAGGCATCTACTCGAGGGATCTCCACACCATATCCTGATTTACACCAATCACAAGGATCTTCAGTACTTGCAATCCACCCAAAGCTTTAATCCCAGACAAGCTCAATAGGCTCTCTTTTTCCCCAGGTTTAACTTTGACTGTGCTGATGCCTTGTCCAGATCATTTAACATCGTTGACCCATTATTCCTGCCAATCATATCATGGCCATCACGCGTCTACAGTAAAGATGTTGGATTCCTTCTACAGATGTTTCTGCGCCCCCATTTTGTGCAATTTTTTCAACAGAAGTTTGTAAGTGTGTGTGTGTGTGTGGTGGGTGTGTGTGTGTGTGTGTGTGTAATTTGTGATTCTATTCACATGCGCTGCTGGCTTCACCCATGGGCATCACCTTCTCCACTTTTGATTTATGTTTCTTTCCCTTCTATCACTTCCTAGCCTGCCTCTCAGTTTGCTTCCCTATATACATCATGCTCACTGCCGCCCATGTTGCCTGAGCAGCTTCCTAGTTCTCTGAGCTCCTGTTTGCCTAGTACTACCTGTATTCTGTGTCAGACGTCCCGTGTACCTAATCCCAGCTTTGTTTGCCTGCCATCCACTCTGACCTTGGCTTGTTTCCCTGATCCTCTTCTGCTGTCTCCTGCCATCTGTACTCTGCATATGTGGGCAGGGCTGCTGTTATAAATCACGGGGCCCCATACAACCCACTGAGCAGGGCCCCCCCCCAATTCGGGAAACATCAAGTCACTAAAATGCCATGGTCCCAATAGCCTTGCTATTGCAACCACCTAACACCTGCTTTTTTGGTGTTTTTTTATATTGTGAATGGCAATTTTACATTGTGAGACTGCACTGCAACTGTGAGCCAAGTGTTTGAATGCAATGGGGAGTTTGATAGGTGGTGCTGCCTGTCAAGCTCCGCAGCCTGTGTTAAAAATGCCACTGCTGAAGTAAAGCATTCACATTTGATGTTTCCTAAATGTGTGACAAAGTGCACAGGTTACATGCGTTTTGCAGTGCATTTCAGAAATGCACTGCAAATGTGCATAACATTTGTGGTGTATTAATTGTTAATGGCACCTCAAATGCAATTAGCAGAGCTGCTTTTTGTCATATGGCAGGCTTGCAAAGCTGCATGCTCTAAAAGCTAGAGCCTCTATGATGTGTTTGTCACACATACGGCAGCCAATTCAAGTGAATGGGCTCCCCTATGTGTGAAAAACACAATCAGGAAAATGTGTTCCCACACTACGAAATGTTAAAGGGGCCCAAGGGGTGGCATACAGAAATGGATGGCCAGATGTCTGTTAGCTAGAGGGTGAGGTGTATTCACTGGCCCCTGGTTCCAGCATTGCAATGGCAGCTAGTGTCATCTTAAAATATGCCAAGCCTTCCTAATCAGAATAAAATATGCAGTCAATATGTAAGCTGCTGCTAAAAAATAAACATATAAAACATACAAATACCATTTCCAGTCAATTTACCACAAATAGAAGCTGGTATCTGTTGCAGCGCTTATAGTGGAGTCTTTATCTGAGAGTATAGGTATGTGAGGTAATCCAGAAAGAGGTGAGATTCTTGCTAATGAAAGAGCATGAGTGCCCCACATCCCAAATTTCTACCGTGTGATTCTCTCCCCTCTGAGCCTCTCTGAGCTTTATAACAAAATCAAGGATAGGTCCTCCCAAAGGCGTACTCACATATCTCTGTCATTCAGGGGTATATAAAAAGAGACCTACTCTCAGATAAGGACTGTTGCACTATTAACGCTGCTACAGATACCAGCTAGTGTCATCTACCTGTAGTTCTAGGCAGGCTCCTGCCATATTCATCCCATCTCCAAAATCCTGCAGTTTCTGTTTCACTCCAGAAGCAACCCTCACTCACCCCCTTCAACAGAAGAACTGCTCCATCCAAACCCTGCAGCCAGCACTGGAGATCACAGTAAACAGAGGGCAAGGTCTGGAAGGAGAGGAGCAGGGAGGAGGTGAAGCAAGCTTTCCACTCTCATCACGCTGATAAGAGATAGCACGGCCAACTTCAGGCCAGGGAGAAAGGAGGGAGAGTTTCTGCACTTGTCAGACGCACAGGCAGAGACTCTGCAGCTGTCTCACTCTGCTCCAAATCGTGATACTAGTTACACTAGTATGTAGAAATGATCCCCCTGTTGAGCTGCCGGAGGGAGAAAGCTGGCAGCGCTGCAGGGGATCCACATGTGTCAGAAGGCAGTACAGCTGGCTCTCCTCTCCTGCAGGTGCCCGGGCCCCCCTCCTGAAGTGACAGAGCTCGGGCCCCCTACAGGAGGACTGCCTGTACTGCCCTATCAGCGGCCCTGTATGCGGGTTGTCTCCGTATCATACCTGGGGGCCGTGGCCGGGTTCCAGTTTGATGCAAGTCTATATCCACCATTGGGAACCCTGGTGAAGAAGCAGGCTGGGGCTTAGACTCTGTGCCCTGAGGAACCTTGAGTTGGCATTCTACAAGGACCCACCTCAACAGAAACCTGACACAAGATCTATAGAAAAGCATTATTGCCAACCTAGCTTGCACTCCTGAATTGGACAACAAACATCCCCTATCCTTTATCTAGGCCTTGGTCTGCATGGCCAGGGATAGCATGGCCCAATATCATCTTGGATAAAGTATTCATATTGGATTAAGTATTACACTTCAGCTCAGCACTTCAGCGACTGCACAAAGCGAAAAACAGAACACTCCAAACCACTGAACAGACTACAGGTGAATTGATTCCTCATAAAACTTTTTTATCACTCATCTTGTCTGATTCTAAATCTCCCACTCTGTATCATGCGCTCCCTACCTTTTCTTCTCACAGTTACATCCTCCCTCCTTAAACTCTCTCTCCTTCACCCCTCTTCTCCACCCCACCACTTATATATATCACCCTCACTCCTGTCTTCACCTTATTACTGCACTCATCAGCTCCTGCTACTTCTGAACCCACATACCAATAGAACCTCCAGTACACTGGGAAGTGTCCTCCCACATAAGTCACACTCCCATATCATCTCTCTCACCCTTCTGCTTCTCCTAACTTCTGGAGACATTTCCCCAAATTCAGGACCACCATCATTTACCTTTGGACAACATACCAGACACCCCCAAACCTCTGACAGCAGGCGCAATCCACACAATTTAATTTCTATTCCTCTTCTGCCTAGAACCAGCCTCCCCTTCTCCTGTGCCCTTTGGAATGCCCGCTCTGTTTGTAACAAACTTACCACTGTCCATGACCTATTTATCACAAACTCCTTCAACCTACTTGCAATCACAGAGACCTGGCTTCAAGATTCTGACTTCTCTTCCTCGGCTGCCCTCTCCCATGGTGGCCCTCCTGTGGACTCACTCTCCCAGGCCTAGTGGACGAAAAGGAGGGGGTGTTGGAATCCTCCTATCCCCTCAAAGCACTTTTCAAGTTCTTCATCCACCACCCTCTCTGTCCCTCTCCTCATTTGAAGCTCACTGTATTCGTCTATTTTCTCCAGTTTCTTTGAGAATTGCTGTGATCTATCGGCCTCCTGGACTGGTATTCAGCTTCCTTGACGACTTCTCTGCCTGGCTACCCTACTTTCTTTCTTCTGAAATTCCAACAATCATTCTTGGCGACTTCGGCATACCTGCTAATCTTGAGACTCCTGCTACTTCGAACTTTCTGAGGCTAACTTCCTCTTTTGACCTAAAACAATGGACACATGCTTCTACTCACACTGATGGCAACTGCCTTGACCTCATATTCTCCTACCTATACACTCCATGCAACCTCTCCAACATTCCTTTTCCTCTCTCTGATCACTACCTCATTAGTTTCATTCTCTCCTTGTCTTCCTCCTCCTTGCCTTCCAGCTACCAAACAATTACCCTTAGAAACCTTCGCCATCTTAACCCTTCTCTTCTTTTTTCTGCTACAGATTGCCTCTACGACAAAATCACATCCTTGTCCTGCCCCAACCTGGCCACTTCTATATACAACAGCTCACTGTCATCCACCCTAGATACCTTGGCCCCCCTCACCACACACAGAATCAGGCCCCGACTGCTACAACCCTGGCAGACAGACGATACCAGAAGCCTCAAAAAAAAGAGCCGTGCTCTTGAGTGTCTGTGGCGTAAGACTAAGTCACAGCAAGATTTCAGCCAATATAAATCTGCACTCCAACATTCCTGCCTCCACACTGCCAAACAGACCTACTTTATCACTCTTATCAACAACCTCTCACGAAGCCCCCGTCAACTCTTTTCTACCTTTAACTCTCTACTTCGTCCTCCATTACCTCCACCCACCAACTTGCTCACTGCCCAGGAGATTGCTCATCACTTTAAAAATAAGATTGATACAATTCGTCTCGAGATCTCCTCTGTACAGATTTCTCACCCCCCTCATACTCTTTGTCCTCCTGCACAATCAATACTCTCATTTAACCCAGCTACTACAGAGGAAGTCTCTAAACTTCTCTCTAACGCCCACCTAACCTCCTGTACCCTAGACCCTATTCCTTCTCAACTACTACAGTCACCCTCTGACTCTATCCTACACTCTTTAACTCATATCTTCAACCTCTCCCTCTCTACTGGCATCTTCCCCAACCCTCTAAAACATGCACTAGTCACTCCCATACCAAAAAAGGCCACACTGGACCCCACCAATGTTAACAACCTAAGACCCATCTCCTTACTCCCTTTTGCCTCCAAAATCCCTGAACGTTTAGTTTACAACTGACTGAGTGACCACCTCACTATAAACAACCTTCTTGATCCCCTTCAGTCTGGATTTCGTCCACACCACTCCACAGAAACTGCCCTCCTAAAACTCACAAACGACTTACTAACAGCAAAAAACAATGGTCATTATTCCATACTCTTACTCTTGGACCTCTCTCTCCACTGTCTTTGACACAGTTGATCACCCCCTCCTCCTCAAAAAACTCAATTTGCTTGGTCTCCATGGCTGTGCTCTCCGTTGGTTCGAATCTTACCTATCTCACACACCTTCAGTGTCACTTACAACTCCACTTCTTCCTCTCCAACTCCTCTCACCGTTGGGGTCCCCCAAGGTTCTGTCCTTGGACCCCTACTATTCTCGATCTACACGTCCTCCCTGGGTCAGCTGATCACCTCCCATGGCTTCCGCTATCATTTATATGCCGATGATACCCAAATCTATCTCTCTACCCCTCAACTCACCCCATCAGTCTCCTCACAGATCACTGCCTTACTAACAGACATATCAGCCTGGATGTCACAGCACTTCCTCAAACTGAATCTATCTAAAACTGAGCTCATGATATTTCCTCCCCCACGTGCCCCTTCCCCTGACTTCTCCGTAAAGATCAATGGCACAACTATTAGTGCGTCCCCACATGCCAGGGTGCTAGGGGTAACCTTAGACTCTAAACTGTCCTTTCAAGACCACATCCAATCCCTGTCCAAATCATGCCGCCTCAGCCTACGCAACATCGCTAGAATACGCCCCTTTTTAACCAATGATACCACCAAGCTTCTAATTCACTCTCTGGTTATCTCTCGCCTCGACTACTGTAACTCTCTCCTCATTGGATTACCTTTGCATACATTATCCCCCCTTCAGTCAATAATGAGTGCTGCTGCAAGATTTATCTACCTTGCCAACCGCTCAGTGTCCTCCACCCCTCTCTGCCAATCTCTCCACTGGCTACCACTCACCCAACGTATAAAATTCAAAGTACTAACAATAATTTACAAAGTCATCCACAACTCTGCCCCCAGCTACATCTCTAACCTGGTCTCAAAATACCAACCAAGCCGCCCTCTTCGGTCCTCCCAAGACCTCCTGCTCTCTAGCTCCCTTGTCACCTCCTCTCCTGCTCGCCTCCAGGATTTCTCGAGAGCTTCTCCCTTCCTTTGGAACTCCCTACCCCAATCAGTCCGACTGTCTCCTAATCTATCCATCTTTAGACGATCCCTGAAAACTTTCCTCTTTAAAGAAGCCTATCCTGCTTCTACCTAATGCTCTTTCTTTCTACATGAGCTCATCCCCCACAGCTTTTACCTTTTGTATCAATTGACACTCCCTCTTAGATTGCAAGCTCTAACGAGCAGGGCCCTCTGATTCCTCTTGTACCAAATTGTGATGTATCTGTACTGTCTGCCTTCATTTTTGTAAAGCGCTGCGCAAACTGCTGGCGCTATATAAATCCTGTATAATAATAATAATAATAATAATAATAATCTTCACCTGCCTTCATTACAGAGGAGTTGCTTTGTAGCTTACAGAAGATAGCTGAGCAAACTGATAACATTGTTTGAGATTTCAGTTCAGTACACAAGACATTATAGGGATACAATTTGTGGAATTCATATGGAGTAACAGACACTCTTTAACCACCTCAGGACCGCCCACCGTCAAATGACGGCGGAGCGGTCCTGCTCTCCCAGCGGGTGGACGTCATATGACGTCGTCCCTTTAAGCCGGGATTGCGCGCGATCGGGCGCGCGCATCCCGGCTCTGTCGGTGGCGGTGTGTCCCCAGGACACCACTCGTCACCGACTGGGGTAAACAGCCATTGGGCACGGCTGTTTACCACGTGATCGGCCGTGACAAAGTCACGGCTGATCACAAAACGGAGTTCCCCGATCTACACTGCGCGCGCGCGCGATCGGGCGCGCGCTGCGCTTGTACGTGGGTGGCTGCGTGTTCCCAAGGAACACTGCCTGCCACCCACAGTAAAGAACAGCCATTGGTCAGCGGCTGTTAGCATGTGATCGGCTGTGATCCATTCACAGCTGATCTCAAATGTAAACACAGGCTGGTAACTAGCTGTTACCAGCTCTTCTCTCCTCACACACCGTTTCCAGTGTGAGGAGAGGAGAGCCTGGATCAGTGAGTTACCAGTCTGTGTTTATACTGTACTACAAAACACCTGC
>BLSH010442669.1:73719-96767 GCA_018402905.1 Glandirana rugosa | reverse complement strand
ATATTTTGAGAGGTGATTAGGTTGATTTGGTTTCTTACTGCTTCCCAAAAAGGATAATGTGTTTACAGTCCCACCATATATGAAGGAGGCTCTCTTTCTCCTGTTGGCATCACCAACAGAGATCATTTGCATTCGAGTTGTAAAGTTTGAGAGTAGTTGGGGTTTTATACCAGAGGGTTAAGAGTTTAAAGTTATTTTCCTGAATAGTGATATTCGCTTAGCCTTTGTGTATTAGGTCATATACTAGACTCCATTGTTTGTCAGTTATTTCTAGTTGAAGATCTCTACTCCATGCCTCACAAAATTTGCTGTTGTTGTTTGTCGTTTTTTCCCATAGTGTGGAGTGTATAGTTGAGATGGTATGTTGTATTGGTTTTCTGTCGAGACAAATCTTGTCGAATGGAGTAGGCGGTTGCGTGAGGTTACTCAACTTTTTAATAGTGAAGAAGACATTTCTGATTTGGAAATATTTCCAGTAATTAAGAGAAGAATCTGGCCATTTAAGTTTAAGTTCTTGGAATCATAGTAGGACGCCTTTGGGGACGATATGGTGGATGTGGATGTCTGTGTGTGGATCGAGGCCCTTAAGAAAGTTCTTATTTCTGCCTGGGGTGAAGGTTGGGTTATGTAGAATGGATGTGATAGGACCTGTTGGTTCTGAGATTCCTCTTGTTCTTGCGGCCTTTTTGAAAGTGTCTATAGCCGGGCCTATAAGAGGGTGTCTTTTGAGCTCCTGTGGGAGGTGTGTATGAGGGATCCAAGGTGCGAGGTGTAGGGGTATGTCAGCATATGTGTTTTCTAAGCGCACCCAATCTTTAATATGGTGGTGGGCATTCCAGTCTATGATTCTTTGGAGTTGGCAAGCCCAGTGGTATAGTCTGATATCCGGAATGCCCATGCCACCTTTAAGCTTGGGTGTGGTGAGTTGGGTGTAATTAATTCTGGGAGATTTTTTGTTCCAGAGGAAGTGAGAGCATAGTTTTTTAAAGTTGTGAAAGAATGTAAGAGGGATTGCAATGGGAACAGTTTGGAAGAGATATAGTATGCGGGGGAGAATGTTAATTTTTATGATAGCGGCTCTGCCAAACCAGGAAAAGTGGGTTTTTTGCCACCTGGTTAAATCTTCCTTAATGGCCTAGAGTAGGGGAGGAAAGTTTCTGGTAAAGAGGTTGGAGGGGGAGGTTGTTAGATGGATGCCTAAGTATTTGATGATTTCTTTTTGCCAAATAAAGGGAAAGTTTGAATTATATATTTTAGTTATGTTAGGTGGAAGAGATATATTCAGTGCTTCAGATTTGGCAAGGTGTATTTTGAAATGTGCTATATATTGGAACTCTCCGAAGTCTTTTAGAACGTTGGGAATTGAAGTCAAGGGTTCTGTGAGGAAGAGTAGGATGTCGTCAGCAAAAGCTGCGATTTTGTAATCGTGATTAGCTATTTGGATTCCTTTAATGTTCGTGTTATTTCTTAATTTTTGTAGGAAAGGTTCCAGGGTGAGTATGAAGAGTAGGGGGGAAAGGGGACATCCTTGACGGGTGCCGTTGTGTATGGAGAAGGCGTTTGATAGGAGGCCATTGGCCCTAACTTTGGCTGTTGGTTTTTTATATAGTGCCATAATATATGTTAATAGCCTGGGGCCTAGGCCTAGTGCCTCTAGAGTTGCTTTTAGGTAATCCCATTACAGCCTATCAAACGCCTTCTCCGCATCCAGAGAGAGTAGGAAGCCTGGTGTTTTGGTTTTAAGTAGGGTTGTCCCGATACCACTTTTTTAAGACCGAGTACAAGTACCGATACTTTTTTTTAAGTACTCGCCAATACCGATTACCGATACTATTTTTTAATGTCATGTGACAGTGGTACTAATATGCAGCACTGATGGGCTTTGATAGGAGGCGCTGATGAGGCGTAGACTGCCAGTAGTTTTTAATTTTAATTTTTTTTTTCATGATTTTATTTTTCACAATTCATTTTTTATTATTTTTTACAATTTATATATTTTTTACAATGCTTTCTTTTTTTTTTGGGGGGGGGAGGGGAGTGGACGATGCCATTGTTTTTTTATTTTATGTTTAATTATTTTTACAATTATACTTAAAAACATTTTTTTTTACATTTTTTTTTTAAATCATCCCTGCTGGGGGGGCTTTGGGGAGATGTCAGGGGTCTAAATGGACCCCCAACATCTCCCCTTTGAGACAGGGGGAAAGGGGCTGAGGATAGAGATTCCCCAGTCCCTTTCTCAGCTGCACTGAAGATGAATGAAGAGGAGACAGCGGCTCCTCTCCATTCATAAACTGAGACATCGTAACACACAGTTTACAATGCTCAGTTATGAATGGACGGTGTCACTGACTCTGTTCATTCAGAAAAGGAAAGAGCCGGTAAATGACAGATTTACCGGCTCTTTCCTCCGCTCTCCATCCTGAACAATCCCAGGACAAAGGGAGAATGGTAGGAGCACAGAGGGGATCGGAGGGGGGGGACCGGAGGAGGACAGATCAGGACCGGAGGGGGGGGCGGAGGAGGACAGATCAGGACCTGAGGGGGGGGGCGGAGGAGGACAGATCGGGACCGGAGGGGGGGCGGAGGAGGACAGATTGGGACCGGGGGGGGGGCAGAGGAGAACACAGGGCTGGACACAAGAACTGGAGGAGGAGGGGGGGCCGGAGTAGCACAGAGGATGATACAGGGACACTCTCCCTGTGTGGCTTTCAATGAAGCAGCTCAATGCCGCGGAGGGGAGATCACTGATAGTAATTTCCCCCACCGCTGCACCGATCATCCCTGAGTATCTCTGTATCCTCCCCGCTGTGTCCTCCGTGCTACTACTAAGTATCGGATGAGGCATCGGGAGCATTTGCACGAGTACAAGTACTCGTGCAAATGCTCGGTATCAGTACCGATACCGATACTAGTATCGGTAATGGTATCGGGACAACCCTAGTTTTAAGGAGCCAATGTTGAATATTAATTGCTTTTATAGTGTTGTCTCTTGCTTCGCGACCTGGAAGGAAGCCAACTTGGTCTTTGTGGATTAGGTTGGGTATGTAGGGGAGAATTCTGTTTGCTAAGATTTTTGCAAAAAGTTTGAGGTCTGAATTTAGGAGAGAGATGGGGCGATAGCTCACTGTTTGAGATGGATCTTTGTCTGATTTAGGGATGATGGTTATGTGTGCCTCTAGAAGGTTATTTGGGGGCAAATCTGTATTCGTTAGGTGGTTAAAGGCTGTTAGAAAGGGTTTGGCAAGGGTTTCTGGGAAGGATTTATAGTAGGCAGTCGTGAAGCCATCTGGGCCTGGGCTTTTGCCCATTTTCATCTGTTTCAATGCTAACTTTAATTCTTCCTCAGTGAGGGGGCCATCTATGCTAGAAGCTGTTTGTTTGTCAAGTGGATGGGGAGCATATTGTTTCAAGAATTCTTCAATGATTGACTGTCTTGTACCTTTTAGGTTGGGGGGTTTGGTTTCAGGTGGTAGGTTGTATAGTTTGTTGTAGTAGTCAGCGAATTGGTTTACAATCTCTTTATTGGTATGTACAAGGGTGCCCTTATCTGTCTGTATCGCCCTTATTGAGGCGCTAGCTCTTTTTTCTTGGAGGGCTCTTGCAAGGTATTTGCCGCTTTTGTTGCTATGTTCGTAGAATAATTTTTGGGATATTATGTATTTTCTTTTAACTTTGAGCCCCAATTCCTCTGAAAGAAGTGTCCAGGTTTTAGTCAGTTCCAGTAGGGTACAATTTGCTTTCGTTTTTTGTGTGCGAGTTCCAGGGTTTGTATTTTGTTTAAGAGTTTGTTGATTGTACCTTGTCTGATTTTTTTTATGCGCTGTGGTACGAGCGAGTAAGACCCCTCTTATTACGCACTTATGTGCCTCCCATTGTGTAATTGGATTTACCTCAGGTGAATCATTGTTCTTGAAGAATTCGGTGATATTGTCATTGATTGATTTGCTAGTTTCCAGGTCTGCGAGGATGGAGGTGTCTAACCTCCAAATTTTTGAGGGTGGTGGTCCCTCTGGGAATCTGAGTGTTAGAGTGATGGGGTGGTGATCAGATAAACACATGCTCTCTATTGTGGTTTTAGAGAGCATGTGTAAATCTTTTTGAGAGAGCCAGAAATAATCAATTCTGGAGTAGCGGTTGTGTGGCATGGAGTAGAATGTGTAGTCTTTTGCGTTTGGGTGTTGTGTGCGCCAGGTATCATGTAATAGAGCGTTGTGTAGTTGTTTTTTAATTTGTTTAAGGGCTCTGAAAGGAATTGAGGAGGAGCCCGATGAGGTATCTTCTAGGGGGTTTAGGGCAATGTTGAAGTCTCCTTCCAGGATGAGTATACCCTTTTGAAATGAGATGAGATCAGTTATGGTTTTCCTAAAGATGGTGACTTGGGCGTGGTTTGGGCTATATATATTGGCGATGGTAATTGGTTTGTTCCATAGATTGCCATTGAGGAAGATGTAGCGTCCTTCCTCATCACTTAAGGAGTCTGTTATTTCTAAAGGAATTCTTTTGGATATTAGGATCGCTACTCCTTTTGTTTTGGCGAGTTTGTTTGTTGCTTGAAAAATTGTGGGGAAATTTTTATTTGTTAGCTTGGGGATCTTGTCTGAGCGAAAATGGGTTTCTTGGAGTAGAATTATATCTGCTTTTAGGTGTTTCATGTGTAGTAGAAGTTTGCCTCTCTTCTCAGGGGTATTAAGCCCTTTTGTGTTAAGCAAAATTAATTTTAGATCGTGCATGTTGAGAGGAGAGGTTGGTATGAATTGTGGGGAGATCTGAGAAGAGAAAAAAAAAAGGGGGAGGGAAGGGTAAGAAGGAGCGAGGGACACTGAGGTAAGGGAGAGTGGGAGGGGTGTAGGGAGGGTTACCGACTACTAGGGGAGCTCAGCTCAACCCAGTACGACAGTAGAATGTCGGTGAGTGTCAGCTGGGAGGTAGTTCGCAGCTGTTGTGGGCAGAGGTTGGGTGTAGGAAGAAGATAGGTGCAACTGTTTTCCGTGTAGTTAACACGTACGGTGATTCACTGAGAGGTCACCACACCACAGTCCATCATAGACATGGAAATAATGTGAGAGTAGTATTATAGTGAAGTATCAATGTTGTTTGGCAAGGGGGAGGGGTTTGGGTTGGTTGATCTTTGGGTGAGTGATAGTATTAATAGACCATTGGTTGGTAGATGCGCTAAAGGGGAGTGTTAGCTTGGGTGGGGAGGATGGTAGCGTGTCACTTGTTGGTTGTGGTAGCAGCTAATAAGAGGGATAGGTAAATGGATTTGGGTGGTTTTGGCGAATTTGTCGGAGAGTGGGGAATATTTGTAGGATGGTTTGGGCACCAGAGTTTGGTGGAGGTGGTATTAATATAGTGTTGGTAAAGGGGAGATAAATAGGTGGGAAGGAAAGGTTTATTCAGGAGTGTGTGGGGGATTTGTGTGAGGGATTTGTTAGGAAGCTTTTGTTTTGTGGCCGGTAGTAGTGGAATGAGAGTATCAAACAGTATTATGCCCGATTCTACGCCTTGTAACATGAACATGGAATAATATACGTAGAACTAGTTAATCAAGGTGCTAAATCTATAATTGACATTAAGTAATTAACAGACAAGATAGTATGGAAACGTGTAATAATAATAACGTATTACCTGGGTTGCGTGGCCCACTACTTGTACAGATGTAAGTGAGAGGAGCGTAGGCGCCCTGGGTATCTGAAGCAACCTTAGGTGGCCCAGATGGGGCAAATAAAGAAAGGCGTGAATATCTGAAATCTAATGACAGTAACATGCGTAATATCCCCAGCTTGTTTATTGTCTTTTAACATTTGTTTCGGTTATGTTGTACCGTTTAACAGACAGGGTGAAAGGCAAAAAAACTGAAAATTGTATACTCACCTTTCCGTAATTTTCCTTTCCTGGTGCATCTTCATGGCAGCATACACATGGGTTGTGGCTCCGCCCCCACAACATGATGGGACTGTTTAACTATAAATCAAAGACAGACCCGGCTCACCACATTCTCTGTAACTCTCACCAATTTGGGCGGGAATCTGTATGCTGCCATGAAGATGCACCAGGAAAGGAAAATTACGGAAAGGTGAGTATACAATTTTCAGTTTTCCTGGTGCATCATGGCAGCATACACATGGGAACTAACTTGCCATAAGGGAGGGTGCAAAACAAATTTTGTAATGATCAGAAGCGCAATTATGCACCAGGAATTTTCCAAATTTTACTGTTGTGAGCCGGGTTCACAAAGTGTAATAAAGGTGTTTCCTGGGAGGACCATATTGCTGACTTGCAAATAGCCTCAGGAGACCCTCAGCACTGAGCTGTGCACTGAGCTGGCACTGCCCTAGTTGAATGTGCTCTTAAGTCATCCGAAACAGGAAGGCCTTGTGGAGAGTAGGCTCTTTTAATTGTCTTAATCTAGGATATGACTGTACATGTTGATGCTGATTGACCCTGCCTTAAGCCACGCTGGAACCAAGTACAGATTTCAGCTTTCCTGAATGAAAAGGTAGCTGCCAAGCAGGTCACCAAGGTTAGATCAACATCCAGGGGATGTGGTTCTCTCACTCAACCAAGAAAGATGGTAAACTAAGTTCCTGGTTAAAGTTGAAGGAGAAAGACATCACATGGATAAAGGCAGTGTGGAGTTTTAGGACTATACTGTCTGGGTAGAACGTTTAGGTGAGGCTCCTTGAGTACAAAGCCTGCAGCTCTGACACCCTTTTTTACAGAGGTTGCAGCAACCAGAAATATGATTTTCAGATTGCAGAATGTAGCCAATTCTGTAGGATAAAAGTGAGGCCTTGATAGAGATGAGAAACATGAGCAATGCCACATAGGGAACAATGGTTTCCTGGCAGGTATACAAATTTATGCAAGCCTATTGAGAATTGCATCACTTAAGGGTTAAGGACTCCCTGTAACTGCAGACAAGGCTGAAGTTTGAATTTTAAATATATTTGAACCTAGGCCCTTGTTTTGCCCCAGTTGTAAGAACTGTAGATCTTGGCTCGTTTAGGTGATAAAGGACTCCAGGCTTTTACTGTATGAGATCTGCATAATTTTCCCATATTCTTTGGTAAGTCTTATTCACAAAGACCTCTCTGGCTTAACACAAGGTAGCCACTACCAGCACTTAGCACCCTTGACTTGGTAGCCTGCACCTCCCAACTTCCATGCCATCAAAAAGTAGTCTCTTGGGGCTGGATGACAAAACTGGCCATGAGAGAGCAAATCTGTCATCACTGGAAGAGGCAGTGGTGACTCAATGCTTAAGTGTAGGAGAGACACTAGAGCCTCCTAAGCCAAAATGGTATATTTGCAATTATTGATACAGGAAGTTCCACTGACAGCCTAAGAATCCTACCCTTCCACTGCTGTCTATGCACGGTATAAATCTTGCTCCTCTTCTAAAGGAGTGGATGACAGAAGGACTTTGAACACTACTCTCAGTTCAAGAGCATTCGATACTATGCCTCATAAGCTGAACATTCCATGACCTCGAGCAGCCTGCTCTTTGAAATGCGTCCCCCAACCTTTCTAGCTGATGTCTGATGTGATAAAGTTCCATTCAAAACAATTGGTCGGTTACAAAGAACCAAGGATATTCCATCACTGTTCTGCTGGAGAGACTTCACTCCCAAAGCACCTTTGACTTTCTCTATCAGAGAATGGCTATTCCATTGTGGAAGTTCTACTGATTTTCCCCTGTTGCTATTGCAGTGAGACCTTTGTGAATGCCCTGGGGGACATGTACAGACTGAAGGGGAGGCACTGAAGCTGGCAGAGGAATTGAGGATGAATTGGGACATGTAGGTGCGATAAACCTACAGAGCATCCAGTCTCCCAGATTTATCAATAATATAATGGATCGGAGGTTTTCTAACTTGCATGCCCTCCAATTTCCTGTGCTTGTTGAGGGTTTTGTTTTTTTTTTTTACCACTGGGCGCAGATTACCTGTTTTTTTGTTTTTTTTTTTAGAACAGAGGCGAACCGAATCCACATCTCCTCTAGACAAGTGGAGCCTTTAAGATTGCTCATTTATTTAATCCGGCTACAAAACTTGACCAGAATTTTTTTAATTTTCCATTAATTCTGGTAGCCTGGCTGACTGGAAGAGATTGAAAGGTGGACATCCCAACTATCAATTTTATATGCTCATTGAATTACGCCCCTGCATGAGTGAACCTTTGTCATGATGTTATACTTTAATAAAAATGATTGTACCAGAAAGGTGGACATCCCTTAAACTTCCACCAAGGTCACGCCAATATAGCTGATATGGCCCACTGATCCTGAATATTTTCAATCCAGGTGTGTGCGCAAAGCTTCACACAGGCACCCCCTTGTATGAGTGCACCCTTAAAAAGACTTTGTTCTCCCAAGACAGGTGCCTTAGAGTTTTTAAGGCTTTAATAATGAAGATTGGGTAGTTCTCCAGTTCCTTCACCAATCTTTTCCCCGGTCCGTAGGATTTTGCCTTCTTGTATCTATTTGGGAGTTGCCGCCTGTATGCTGGACCTTTCAGAATTTTCTGTTTTTTGTCAGATGATATTCGCCCTGACCTGCCAGAGGTCACCCTTGAGGTGGCTGTATCCTGTCTACTCCCAAATGGATTGGATCTGTTTTCTGGTATCTTGTACCAGCTTTATTTATTTTTAAGGCAATTTGCCAACCATGGCTTCAGCTTTAATACCCTTCTTGCTGTGGCCGCGAGGAACACCGCTCTTGAAAAATATCAATTGACGTCTACTGACACAAACCTAAAAGGAAAAGAACAAATTTCAGCTCTTACAAAGCCGTTACCACCTTGTCTCTTCACTTCTTCCAGAAAGGCTTCTTTAAAGGGTTACTCCACTTTTCAATCTTCAGAGCTGTAATTTTCTGTAAAATGCAATGCGACTATCTGGAGGTGTTCTGTACCCAGAATGTGTACGGAACACCCCCCCCCCCCACAACATCACTTCCTGTTTGTGTGACTGACTCACTGACATTCCCAGAAGTCTGCACCAAGATAAAAGTCAGATTTTTGGCATCCACTGCAACAAAAATGTAATTTTGGTAAGACACACCCAATAGAAAAATCATGTCTAAAGGGATGCAGACCCTGCCACCTTCCTCAGAGTCTGGCAGGTGCAGCAGCTGGTTGATAATTATGAAACCACTCCCATTAGACCCACTCAGCACAGGGGCTGGTTATTGCTTGTCTGCTGCCACCTGCAAATGCTACAGTATATAGGAGCACTTCAGATCTAGATCTCATTTTCAGACTAGAGCCTCCTTGAACATAACCGCAAGTTGACATGTCTTGCCAGCTACATTAATGATGCATCCCTCATTGAAGGAGACTGCAGCAGATTCCCACGTTAGCTTTTTCAGAGTATACAGTTTTGACAACCTGTTTATACGGGCCTTTTTCTCTGACCCTTACATTCTTCCTGGATTAACTCCTCCAGTTCAATGAAGGGAATGAATACTTTCTAACCTTGTGGAGAGTTTCCTCCACTTCACCCCAGGCACTTGCCTTACAAAAAGGCTCTATTGGGCAATCTTCAAAGCTTGTGGCCCCTTTAACACTTTCTTCCTCTGACAAGCTTTCCAATTTGGACACCACTTACTGGCTCTGGTTGGAAGTGCTAGGCAATTCAGCCACCAACTGGGGAGTACAGGCTTCATGTATCAACTCCTTGGTCAATTCTTTAATCAAGGCGGGTACTTTCCAGACATCCCCTCATTTGTCAGTTGTCGCTTCCTCCAAGCGGACTTGACATACTAGCTTGTCAAACAATGACTCTCCACCACAAATGCAGCCACCATTAGGGCTGGTAACCTGTGAGGTTTGTAAACAGGGAGCAATAATAATGAGAGGTGAGATGATGACCTTGGTCAATGTTGCCTGAATGTCTGTGCCTAAATGGTGATTGTTCTGGCTTTTAGAAGGCTACCTTCACCTTGAGGTCCTTGCAGGACTGTATCCTGCTTGTTCCAGGCAGATTTGACATACTAACTTGGCAGGCAATGACTTTCTACCACAAATGCAGTACCTATTAGGTCTGGTAACTTGTGATATTTGTAAATGGGGATAAATGACAATGAGGGGGTAAGACGGTGACCTTAATCAACATTGCCTGGATGTCTGTTCTTTAGATGGTGACATGCCTTGATCTTTAGAAGGCTCCCTCCATCTTGTGGTCCTTGCAGGACTATAGATATTGGCTCTCTTTTTCTCAATCTTCATTACTTACCTAATCCCTTTACCTTAAAAGCAATGGGTGGTCTGACTGGACAGCGTTCCCCATAGAAACAGAGCAAGCAGCAGACTTAAATTAAAAAAACAGCATAGCACAGTGATCCCAGAGCAAGCATTGAGAAGGGGATAGGAAGAGCCCAGGTGAATGCCATAAAGAGTACAATGATCCCAGAGCAACACTGAGAAAGAGATAGGAAAAGTCCAGATGAATACCATACAAAGGGAAAACATACCTGCAAATAATGAAAACATAAGCATCCAGCATGCATGAGTAGAGAGCTCCACCATGTGTTGCCCAAAAATGTCATAAAACCATTTAAAACTGTCACATTTTGCCATTAGTGATATCAGTGGCTGAGCATGCTCAGATCATCATCTTGGAAAAGTTCTAGCCAGGAAACTGGTCACAGAGACCGCATCACTTCCTGCCTCTCATGCTGAGAGTGTACTTGCACTGCTGCAGCCATCTTAGAAATGGCAAACGCCCACAAAACAGAGAAAAGATGTTAAAGCATATGGAAAGCAAAGGGAAACGCTGTCACTTACATCAAAGCTTGTTTAAAGCTTTCTTTGAGAGGCCTGCACCACCAGAATCGGGCTCCAACCATATAGCTCCTTTAGAGACTGTACAGGAAGGACATCCACCCAGGAGAAGCTGAAATATGACCCCCAGACCACCAGAATGGGGCTCCAACCATATAGCTCATTTAGAGACTGTACAGGAAGGACTTCCAACCAAGAGAGGCTGAACTTGGCTGGGGCGACAAACGGTAAGGTATACCTCGCGACTCCAGTCCTGATCAGGTGAGGGAAAAAAAGGATAATGCGGTGAGACCGGGTCTGTCTTCGATGTATAGTTAACCAGTCCTATCATGTTGTGGGGGCGGAGCCACAACCCATGTGTATGCTGCCATGATGCACCAGGAAAAACTTATAGTAAGTAGTCAACACAATATAAAGTAGTCACTTGACTGGGTAATGTTCGTGAGAGGTCAGTTTTCTTACACTAGATGGATTGTGGTCAGCGGTAACATGGTATCAGAGGCGTTAGAGGTACTCCCTCTAAGGTGGGAAGGTTTGCTGGCCATCATAGCTCGTTCAGCTCTCTATTCAGCTCGCTAATTTCCACCCAGGGGGGACCTTGTCAGGGTGCGACCAGTAACACAATTAGAGCTAAGTAAAGGTAGTTGAAAAAAACATGGTAGAAGTATAAGGAGAAGGGCCTCCATGTTATGGAGAGTCTTAGGCTGAGGAGTATAAGTGTTTACCTATGTTGACATGTGAGAGTTTTAGTCTTGCTATGCGGATGAAGTCCCTTATGGTGTATCTGTAGTTGATGAGGGGAATGAAAGTTAGCGTTCTTACCTTGCATAGTTCTGTTTGTTAAGTATGGAAGGTATGGCTTGTGAGAACTGATGGTGAGTCAAGATTCTCTAGAGGGAGTGCATCCACATAGCCGAGGTGGTAAGAGGAGAAAAAAAGAAAGAGAGAAAATATTTAAATTATTACATAAGTAAAATGCATTGAAGCTTAATAAGAGGGGTGATTGAAAGCAAAAGTCTTGTAGAATGGGTAGAGGTCGTAATTTTTAGTTGCTTCTCAGAGGGATTGTAGGTAGGGCAGCACTTAGTGGCAGTGTTTACAGTTCAAGCCTGATGTAGCCCTGAGCTTATTGCAGTCCGATATTCACTGAGGAGTCTTGAGATCTAGTAAATTTGGGATAAGAGTGAGCGTTCGTGTGTTCCAGGAGTGTGCGAGACTTTGGGTTCAATGTGAGGATTAGCTGATCTTCATTCAAAAAAAAAAAAAAAAAAGGGGAAAAATTAAAAATGGATAGAGGTAGATCAGCTTATATGATCTTTCATAGTAGTGCTGGCTTTTCAGGTTTGGTGTGTGGTCTATTCAAGTTCTAAGTTCCCTTGTTTTGAGGGCCCAAGGCCAGGATATTTAAGTGACATATATAGTTACTGTGTCTCTCAGTCTTTTCTTGGCTTACGGTGTGCAGGTGATGATGTAAGGCTTCCTTCTCTTAATGGATATCTATTTACTGGAGGGGGAGAAAATCTGGTTGAGAGTCTACGTCTCCTTTGGGAATGTGGGTCAGCTTGGGAAGGCAACTCCATGGGTTCCTCAAAGGGTGTATCCTGGAGTTGGGGGCGTAAATCAGAGTACCAGTTAGGTTGTTCTATTTGTGGAATATTGAGTTTCTCACAAAAAGAGGGCAGATCTTCAGGTACTTTTAACAGCACCGGGCGGTTAGGAGGCCCTGCAGAGAGACAGAAGGGGAACTTCCACCTGTAGGCTATATTTCTTTCTCTCAGGACGTCCAGGAGAGGGCGCATGTCTCTGCATTGCTGCAAAGTGATTTGTGAAAGGTCTTGAAATAATTTTATTTAATGATCTTGGTATAATATGCGATTCCTAAGTCTGGCATTGCGTAGTATTTCTTCTTTTAGCTGGAAGTTCACAATATTGCAAATTATATCTCTGGGTGGTTCATTGTCTCTCCCTCTTGGTCTGAGTGCTCTATGATACCTTTCCATGTCTACTGGGGTCTCTAGTGGTCTTCCCAAATGGTCATTGAATATGGCTAATAAAGCAGGTAGGAGCTGGTCTGATTCGAATGATTCAGGCAGATTTCTTATTCTAATATTATGTCTGCGCCCACGGTTTTCCAGGTCTTCTATATGGCGTCTCATGTCTCTTAGTTGTAGAGTGTGAGAGTCTATGGAGCATCTGGAAGTATGAATTTCAATGTCATGGCGCTCTGTAATCTCCTCTATTTCCTCAAGTCTTGCGGCTATGTTGTGCACATCTCTTTTTAGGTCTGCAATCGCCGCTGTAAAGGTGGATTTAATATCAGCAGCTATATCATGTAGGTCAGAGATGCAGACAGGTTGATGTACCTGATCATCCAATCGTGTAGTTTTTCTTACCGCGCCAGAGGCGTCCCGTCTCTCCGGACTGCGGCTACTGTGTCCCGCTGCTTCTCCAGAGGCCTGTTGTTCCGGTCTCTTTGTGCCAGGGCGGGAGCGGAAAATCTCAGCGATTGAGGTGTCTGCTTCCGCAGGGAGAGATCTCGGGGATCGTGACCAAGTGGGGGACATGTCCCCATGTGTTTTGCCCATCTTCGCTACTCTTGGCGCTCGTTTAGGTGGAGAGAAGGAACGTGGTGTGGCGGAGCTGTGCTCTCACGCAGCCATCTTCCTCGGCGTCCAGACCACGCCACCTTTGTGTTTTTTATGTGCTCAAGACTGAGCCTGGATTTGGCTGGAGTGACACATGGGTGGAGAATGCAAATAACCCCCTGCATAGCACCCGCCCCGGATTGGGCGTGGCTCCGCAGGACTACCCTCCCCACTATGTCATTATTTGGTCTATAAATTTGTGGAGTTTTTGGAGTGTACTTGGCTCTGAAGAAGAGGTTTATACCTTGAAATGCATTAGCCATCTTTTCTCTGTGTGAGATACTAACTGCATAGCACATGTGATAATGGACGCAAAGGATTTTGCAATGCATGACATGCTTGTTTTTACAGCTTTCTTGTGAGTATGTTTTTAACCTTTTAATAAATTTGAACCTGAGGATAATGTGCTAGGCCAGTGTGCTATTATCTCTTTGTGTCTTTGCAACCGAAAGTAGTACCTGACTTAGAGGTCTGGAGAGAGGATGTCACGTACCTGGTGGTCGAGTCTGACTTGTGCAGGGGACAACCTCTCTTATGGCCCTGGTTTGAGAACCCCTGGTAGTGGGGACAGGGAGTTCTGGAGCACAGGGGGCACCAGGGCTGGACTTGGTCACTGGTGATAGCTGAGAGTCCACTGGAACTCATGCAGACAGAAGAATGGTAATGCAGGCTGGGTTGGTAACAGGCTGGCAGAACAGTACAGAAGGATCAGGCAGACGGGTGGTCGGGTGCAGGTAGGGTCTGCAACATGTGGGCAGCAAAGGTACGAAAGAGCAGGCAAAGAGTAGTCATAGACAGGCCGGGGGTCAGGGCAGGCAGAAAGCAAACAAAGTCCAAGGAAAGCCGGGGTCACAGATACAGGAAGTCTCCTCAGAGCAACACGCTGGGTCACAGGAACAGGAGCACTGTAGAACAGACAGCACTTGCTTCCTGATGCTGTCTGCACAAGCGCGTGCAAACACGCACGTGCACACGCCACTTTGGCCCGTGCATAGGTGATCCAATGGCCCGGGATGATTCCTTACATTGTTCCCCTCCAAGGGGCAGCCTCCAGATGCCCAACTGGGCGCTCTTGGTCAGATGTCTTCTCCAAAACGCCCTGATTAGTTCTCTGACATGCAGGTGGTTCTCTGGCTCCCAGGAGCTTTCTTCAGGCCCATGGCCTTTCCTCCTCTCCGTCCACCAAGACCGGTTCTGCTGGAGCTGTGTTGCTCCCAGGGCAGAGGTCCTTGACCACTAGCTTAAGTAGGTTCACATGGAAGATGGGGTGAATGTGGAGTGAGGAGGGTAGATCCGGTTCACATGCTACTTTTTGATTTGTCTCTTTACTGGGAAAGGTTCAATGTATTTTGGTCCCAGTTTTCTGGAGGGGCAGGACAGCCTCAGGTTTTTTGTTGATAACCAGACCCATTGGCCCGGTTGCAGCTCCGATTCTCCTCGTCTACCCTTGTCAAAACTTTTCTTACTGAGTGCCTGGGTCTGAGAAAGAGTTTCTTGTAACAATTTGTTGTTTTTCTCTAAGAACTGGGGGACTTCCAGTACAGCAGGTACAGTGCTCTCCATTGACAGTCCAGGTAGGAAGGTAGGATGGTAGCCGAGGTTTGCCCAGAATGGAGTTTGCTTAGTGGCAGAATGAATTGAGTTATTATATGCAAACTCGGCTACCATCAACAGGGAAACCCAATCGTCCTGAGAGTAGGAAGAGTAGCAGCTGAGGTACTGCTCGAGGGTTTGATTAGTTCCCTCCGTTTGGCCATTTGACTGAAGATGATACATGGAGAAGGCTAGATCAATTCCTAAGGAAGAGCACAGAGATCTCCAGATGCATGAAGTAAACTGTACCCCTCGGTCCGAGACTATGTTACTGGGGATGCTGTGAAGGTGGACCACCTCTTTGATGAATGTTTCAGCTGTTTCAGCTGCTGTGGAGTGCCCTTCATGGGTATGAAGTGGGCCATTTTTGTGAGGCGATCTACCACCACAAGAATGGTACTAAAGCCTTCAGATGGAGGCAACTCAACTATATAGTCCATCGACATCTGGGACTAAGGTCGTTCCGGAATGGGTAATGAATTCAGCAGACCCCAGGCTTTGGACCTCTCGGCCCTGCTCTTGGCACAGACGGGGCAAGCACTCACATAGTTCTTGCAGTCCTCATTTAGGCGAGGCCACCAAAATGAGCGGGAAAGCAGCTCTGCTGTCTTGCGACCTCCGAAGTGCCTGGCTAATTTGAGGTTTGTGGCAGAGTTCAAGCGCTGCTAGGTGCAGCTCCTCTGGGATGAAAAGTCGGTTATCTGACCACCACCACAGCTCGTCTCTTATGGTGAGCCCAGAATCCGGTGGCACGGTAAGACCAACTAAGGATCGTCTGATCCGGGTGAGAAAGTCCTCTTGCTTCAGCAGGAAGCTATTGGCATATAGAATGGTATCTGGAGGAGAGGAGTCCTCCGGGACATTGAACATTCTGGACAGGGCGTCCGACTTCACATTTTGGACCCGGGCCTGTATGTTATGTGCAGCTGGAACCTTGAGAAAAATAGTTCCCACCTTGCCTGTCGAGGTTTGAGCCTCTTAGCCATCCGCAGGTACAAGAGGTTCTTGTGGTCTGTGAAGACCAGAACAGTGTGAGTAGCTCCCTCTAGAAGGTACCGCCATTCCTCCAGTGCAGATTTAATTGCCAGCAGTTCTCGTCACCGACTTGGAATTTTTTTTCAGGGGTGAGAGCTTCTGGAAGAAGAAGGCAATGGGATGGAGTGCAGCCTTTGGGCCTCGTCTCTGAGAGAGAACTGCTCCCACTGCTGTCTCGGATGCGTCCACTTCAAGAACATAGGGCAGAGCCAGGTCTGGGTGTTTAAGGACGGAAGCAGAGGTAAACAGTTCTTTGAGTCTAGTGAATGCCTCTTGGGCTTTAGGGGTCCAACAGAAGCGGGAGTCCAGCTTAGTGAGCTGGGTGATAGGCCCAATGACTGCTGACAACCCCTTAATGAAGTTTCTGTAGAAGTTTGCGAATCCTATGAACCATTGTACACCCTTCTTGTCGGCTGGCGCTGGCTACTCCAGGATTGCCCATTTTTCTGCCTTAGCATATAGACCATGTTGCCGAAGGCGGGCAAGCACACATCTCACGTGCCTGCGGTGTTCCTCCAGGGAAGGGGAGAAGATTAGGATATCATCCAGATAAATCACTACGAATTGGTCTAGATAGTCTCTGAAGATATCGTTCACCAGGTGTTGGAATGTAGCGGGGGCATTGCAAAGTCCAAATGGCATAACGAGGTACTCGTAGTGACCAAACCTGGTTTGGAAGGCTGTCTTCCACTCATCCCCTTCCCGTATGCGGATGAGATTGTATGCCCTGCAGAGGTCCAACTTTGTGAACAGAGCTGCGGTTCCTAACCTCTGGAAGAGTTTGGGGACCAGAGGCAGGGGATACCGGTTTTTGATAGTGATCCTGTTAAGATCCCGGTAATCTATACAGGGCCTGAGGGAGTGATCTTTTTTCTCCACAAAGAAGATCCCCTCTCCGGCAGGTGAGGTGGAGGGTCTGATGAACCCATTTTCTAGGTTCTTGTCAAGGTAGGCCTTGAGGGCCACCAGCTCTACCTCAGACAAAGGGAAAATCTGGCCGAAAGGAACCTCGGCTCTGGGTAGGAGGTCAATCGGACAATCATATGACCGATGCGGTGTAGGACGTCAGCCCCCTTCTTACTGTACACATCCAGAAAATCATCGTAGGGTACAGGTACAGCCAGGCAGATGTCCTGGTCATGGTCAATGTCCAGACAGAGTACAGATGATGGGGCATTGCAAAGTCCAAATGGCATAACGAGGTACTCGTAGTGACCAAACCTGGTTTGGAAGGCTGTCTTCCACTCATCCCCTTCCTGTATGCGGATGAGATTGTATGCCCTGCAGAGGTCCAACTTTGTGAACAGAGCTGCAGTTCCTAACCTCTGGAAGAGTTTGGGGACCAGAGGCAGGGGATACCGGTTTTTGATAGTGATCCTGTTAAGATCCCGGTAATCTATACAGGGCCTGAGGGAGTGATCTTTTTTCTCCACAAAGAAGATCCCCTCTCCGGCAGGTGAGGTGGAGGGTCTGATGAACCCATTTTCTAGGTTCTTGTCAAGGTAGTCCTTGAGGGCCACCAGCTCTACCTCAGACAAAGGGAAAATCTGGCCGAAAGGAACCTCGGCTCTGGGTAGGAGGTCAATCGGACAATCATATGACCGATGCGGTGTAGGACGTCAGCCCCCTTCTTACTGTACACATCCAGAAAATCATGGTAGGGTACAGGTACAGCCAGGCAGATGTCCTGGTCATGTTCAATGTCCAGACAGAGTACAGATGATGGGATTTCAGAAGGCTGCGGCAGGCAATGCTGGTGGCAGTAGGGAGAGCTGAACTGAGCTCCTGTGTGAACCCCTGTGGCCCCTGTGGCCCAGTCAATGTAGGGGTTATGCATCCAAAGCCAGGGGAGGCCCAAAATGACTGGTAATAGAGAGGATGCAATGGCATCCAGGAGCAAGAATTCCAAGTGTCCCCCACAGTCTTGGTGGGTACAGGAATGGTTTCCTGGGTGACAGTGACGGATTTAATTGTGGTTCCATCGGCCAGCTGGACAGCCATGGGATCGTCTTTAGGTCAAAGTGGGATCTGATGGTTGGCTGTGAAAGTAACAGCAACAAAGCAGCTGCAGGCTCCTGAATCAATTATTGCCTGCAGCAGGGTATCCCCGCTGGGAAGCTGTAAAGATAGAGGGAGAACAAGGTGAGCTTTGTTACTTGGCATGTACATCAGGTTTTCCCAGTTAGGAGTGGCACACTTATCGGCCTTAGCAGGGCAGTTCCTCACATGATGCCCAGGCCCTCCACAGTATAGGCAGAGGCTAAGTGCATATGTCTCTGACGTTCTTCTGAGGTTAATGGTGAGCGGAGAAGCCCAATTTGCATAGGTTCGGACTGGTCTGGTGGAGAGGAGGAGGAAGAGGCCGCTGGACTGGAGCCAGGGTAGCTGGGTATTATTGGCATCATGCAGGTGAGGCGTGCAGCCCCTGTGGACCTCTAAGCCCTGCATTCCTGCAGGCGATGATCAATCTTTAAGGACAGGTTGATCAAGGCGTAGAGGGCATGAGGAACCCCAATGCGAGCCAGCTCCTCCTTGAGCGGCTCTGAGAGGCCCAGCCTGAGGGCCGCATCGTTCCAGGCTGTTTCAGTAATTCAGCGTCGGAATTCAGATACATACCGCTGTGCGGTGGCCTTGCTGGAGGGTGTGGAGAGCTGCTTCCACAGTGGCTGCTAGGTGGGGGTCCTCATGGAGCTGAGCCATCGCTTGAAATAACTGGTCCAAACTGGTAGTCTCCAGGGCTTTCTGTTCCAATAGGCGATGGGCCCGAGCTTGTGGTTCCTCCAAGAGCAACGAGATCACCAGCCCCACTTTAGACACCTCCAATGAAAAAGTCAGTGGCTGGAGGGCAAAATACAATTCACACAAGTTATGGAAGGCCCGGAACTTCTGGCAGCCCCCCGCAAACTGCTCTGGCATGGGCACCTTGGGCTCCGTAGGCAGAGCCATGATGGTGCATGGAGAAGACTGACCAGGACTGGCTGGGGCTGACATGAAGAGCTCATGGACTCTCCCTTCCAGACGGCCATATCCCTCCTGTAGATTTTTTACGGCTTGAGTGAGTCCAGCCAGATGCACACACAGGTCATCCATGGGAGAGGTTCCCCTGTGCAGACTCAGACATGGCTGTCCGTTACTGTCACGTACCTGGTGGTCGAGTCTGACTTGTGCAGGGGACAACCTCTCTTATGGACCTGGTTCAAGAACCCCTGGAGTGGGGACAGGGAGTTCTGGAGCACAGGGGGGCACCAGGGCTGGACTTAGTCACTGGTGGTAGCTGAGAGTCCACTGGAACTCGTACAGACAGAAGAATGGGGATGCAGGCCAAGTCGGTAACAGGCTGGCAGTACAGTACAGAAGGATCAGGCAGGCGGATGGTCGGGTGCAGGCAGGTCGGCAACGTGCGGGCAGCAGAGGTATGAAAGAGCAGGCAAAGAGTAGTCGTAGACAGGGGTCAGGGCAGGCAGAAAGCAAACAAAGTCCAAGGAAAGCCGGGGTCACAGATACAGGAAGTCTCTTCAGAGCAACACGCAGGTACAGGAACACTGTAGAACAGACAGCACTTGCTTCCTGGTGCTGTCTGCTTAAATGGCCGCTATTGGCACCATTGCCGGTGCATAAGCGTGTGCACGTGCGTACGCACATGCACACAGATGCGCGCACACGCACATAGGAGCACACAAGCCTGCAGAAGCGCACGCAAACACGTAGGGCACGCGCACATGCTACGTGCACCCGTGCATTGGTGATCCAATGTCCCGGGATGATTCCTTACAGAGGATTTCTGTACAGAGCAATGTCACTCTCCTTAGAGCCAGAGAAAACATGAAGGTGATGGATGGGGAACCTGTGGACCCTAATTGAGGGGTGTCTTCTCCCTACATGGCTCTTAAAAATAATTTGTTGCATCAGGTGGTGAAACGCGGGGAGGATGAGGTGGTGCAGCTAGTGGTTCCCAAACCCTTTTGCAGGATGGTGCTAGATCTAGCCCATGGACATGTAATGGGGGGCATCTGGGTGTAGATAAGACCAGAGAGAGAATTACCCAGAGATCCTTCTGGCCTGGGTTGCATGCAGAAGCCAGAGAGTATTGTGAATCATGCCCTGAGTGTCAGATGAAGGCCCCGTAACCCCATTTTCATAGTCCCCTTGTCCCACTTCCCATAATTGAAGTGCCATTTGAGCGAATGGGCATGGATCTTGTGGGACCAGTAGTAAAATTTGCCCAGGTACACCAGCACTCCAACACCTCCGCTAAGACTATCGCCAAGGAGCTGGTCCAGGTGTTTAGTCGGGTGGGGATCCCTAAAGAGGTCTTAACGGATCAGGGCACCCCATTTATGTCCCGTGTAACCAAGGAATTGTGCAGATTGTATAAAATCTCCCATCTCTGTACCACGGTCTACCACCCTCAAATGGATAGACTTGTGGAGAGGTTTAACCACTTCAATACCGGACGTTTATACCCCCTTCCTGCCCAGACCAATTTTCAGCTTTCAGCGCTCTCACACTTTGAATGACAATTACTCTCTCATGCTACACTGCACCCAAACAACATTTTTATAATTTTTTTCACACAAATATAGCTTTCTTTTGGTGGTATTTAAGAACTTCTGGGTTTTTTATTTTTTGCGACATAATTGAAAAAAGTGCGAAAATTTTGACAAAAAAAACACTTTTTTCGTTTCTGTGATAAAATTTTGCAAATAAGTAATTTTTGTCCATAAATTTGGGCCAATACCTATACTGCTACCTATCTTTGGTAAAAATAACCCAAATAAGTGTATATTAATTGGTCTGTGTGAAAGTTATGGAGTCTACAAACTATGGTGCAAATCATTGAAAATTGATCACACCTGATGCACTGATGGCCTATCTCATTTCTCGAGGCCCTGAAATGTCGGGAAAGAACAAATACCCCCCAAATTACCCCATTTTGAAAAGTAGACATTCCAAGGTATTTAGCAAGAGGCACGGCGAGTTTTTTGAAGTTGTACTTTTTTCCCACAATTCTTGGGAAAATTAAGAAATTATTTTTTTTTTTTGCACAAAATTGTCAAAACAACAAGTTATTTCTCACACACAGCATATGCATACTTCCAATTACATCCAAAAATACATTTTGCTACTGTCCCCGAGTATGGCGATACCACATGTGTGAGACTTTTTCACAGCCTGGCCACATAGAGAGGGCCAACATGCAGGGAGCACCGTCATGCATTTTAACGACCTATTACACTTTTGAAGGCCCTGGAGCACCAGGACAATGGAATTACCCACAAAATGACCCCATTTTGGAAAGCAAACACCCCAACGTATAATCTATGAGGCTTTTGAATGGTTCATTTTTTTCCACAAGTCTTCAAAAAATGTGGAAAGAAAATGAAAACGCTTTTATTTTTACACAAAGTGGTCAATTTATAAGATATTTCTAACACATAGCATGCACATAGCACAAATTACCCCCCAAAATATATTCTGCTACTCATCCCGAGTTGTGTGAGACTTTTACACAGCCTGGCCACATAGAGAGGTCCAACATACAGGGAGCACCGTCAGGCATTCTAGGAGCAGAAATTTCACATCTAATTTCCTAAAGACCCCTTACACTTTTGAAGGCCCTGAAGCACCAGGACAATGGAATTGCCCACAAAATGACCCCATTTTGGAAAGCAAACACCCCAACGTATTTTCTGTGAGGCATTATGAGTCTTTTGAATGGTTCATTTCTTTTCACAAGTCTTCGAAAAACGTGGAAAGAAAATGAAAACGCTTTTATTTTTACACAAAGTGGTCAATTTATAAGATATTTCTAACACATATCATTTACATAGAAAACATTACCCCCCCAAAATATATTCTGCTACTCGTCCCGAGTATGGCGATACCACATGTGTGAGACTTTTTCACACCCTGGCCACATACAGAGGCCGAACATGCAGGGAGCACCATCAGGCATTCTAGGAGCATAAATTACACATAAAATTTCATTGATACCTATCACACTTTTGAAGGCCCCGGGGCACCAGGACAGTGGAATTACCCCAAAATGACCCCATTTTGGAAAGCAAACACCCGAGGTATATTCTATGAGGCATGGGCTGCAGATAGGTACTCGGGTACTCTAATGGGCTGCAGATAGTTACTCAGGTATTCTGATGGGCTGCAGATAGGTACTTGGGTACTTTGATGGGCTGGAGACAGATACTCGGGTAATCTGATGGATTGGTAAAAGGTACTTGGGTACTCTGATGGGTTGGTGACAGGTACTCGGGTAATCTGAAAGGCAGGTGACAGGTACTCGGGCACTCTGATGGGCTTGTGACAGGTACTCGGGTACTCTGGTGGGCAGGTAACAGGTACTTGGGTACTCAGGTGGGCAGGTGACAGGTACTCGGGTACTCAGGTGGGCAGGTGACAGGTACTCGGGTACTCTGATGGGCTGGTGACAAGTACTCGGGTACGCTGATGGGCTGGTGACAGGTGCTCGGATACTCTGATGGGCAGGTGACAGGTACTCGGGTATTCTGATGGGCAGGTGACAGGTACTTGTATACTCTGATGGACAGGTGACAGGTACTCGGGTACTCTGACGGACAGGTGACAGGTACTCGGGTACTCTGCTGGACAGGTGACAGGTACTTGGGTACTCTGATGGACAGGTGACAAGTACTCGGGTACTTTGATGGGCAGGTGACAGGTACTCGGGTACTTTTGACGGGTAGTTTCATGGGTTCATGGACAGTGGACGGGTAGTTTCATGTGCTCATGAACAGTGGACAGGTAGTCTCATGGGCTCATGGACAGTGGACAGGTAATTTCATGGGCTCATGGACAGTGGACGGGTAGTTTCATGGGCTCATGAACAGTGGACAGGTAGTCTCATGGGTTCATGGACAGTGGACAGGTCGTCTCATGGGCTCATGGACAGTGGACAGGCAGTCTCATGGGCTCATGGACAGTGGACAGGTAGTCTCATATGTTCATGGAC
>BLSH010442669.1:54394-73709 GCA_018402905.1 Glandirana rugosa | reverse complement strand
TGAACAGTGGACAGGTAGTCTCATGGGCTCATGGACAGTGGACAGGTAATTTCATGGGCTCATGGACAGTGGACGGGTAGTTTCAGGTACTCGGGTACTCTGATGGACAGGTGACAAGTACTCGTGTACTTTGATGGGCAGGTGACAGGTACTTGGGTACTTTGATGGGCAGTTGACAGGTACTTGGGTACTTTGATGGACAGGTGACAGGTACTCGAGTACTTTGATGGACAGGTGACAAGTACTCGGGTACTTTGTTGGACAGGTGACAGGTACTCGGGTACTTTGATGGACAGGTGACAGGTACTCGGGTACTCTGATGGACAGGTGACAAGTACTCGGGTACTTTGATGGGCAGGTGACAGGTACTCGGGTACTTTGATGGACAGGTGACAGGTACTTGGGTACTTTGATGGACAGGTGACAAGTACTCGGGTACTTTGATGGACAGGTGACAGGTACTCTGATGGACTGTGACAGGTACTTGGGTACTTTGATGGACAGGTGACAGGTACTCTGATGGACTGTGACAGGTACTTGGGTACTTTGATGGACAGGAAACAGGTACTCGGGTACTTTGATGGACAGGTGACAAGTACTCGGGTACTTTGATGGACAGGTGACAGGTACTCTGATGGACAGTGACAGGTACTTTGATGGGGTGGTCACAGGTCCTCTTTATTGGGGGGGTGATCAGTGTGCTTGGTGTACACAGTAGTGTACACAGTAGGCGGTAACGAGCTGTTACCGCAATCTCCCTGTCACACACGATGTGTGTGACAGGGAGAATCGCGGTAACAGCTCGTTACCGCGGTTTGTTTACATCACATGACCGGCTGTGATTGACACAGCCGGTCACGTGATAAAGAGCCAAATCTATTGGCTCTTTACATGGATCGGAGCTGGGCTTTGTCCGAGGGACAATTCTCAGCTCCGATCGCCGCGCGCACGGGCGGTGTGCACGAGAGGAGCTTTAGTGACTGGCTGTGATTGGACACAGCCAGTCACGTGGTAAAGAGCCAATTTTATTGGCTCTTTACCCCGATCTGGGGGGGACACAACCCCCCGGCAGACGAGCGATCCGTGATCGCCGCTCTGCGGGCCCCGGAGGATGTCATATGACGTCCTCCCGGATCGAGGAGCAGTCCCTGCCGACGTCATTTTACTATGCGTTGGTAGGGAACTGGTTAATAAAACGCTCAAAAGCATGTTGAAAATGGTAGTGGAAAAAGTTGGTAGAGGTTGGGATAGGTTGTTGCCATATCTCATGTTTGCCATATGTGATGTCCCGCAGGCGTCTACTGGGTATTCCTCCTTTGAACTCTTGTATGGTAGACATCCCAGGGGTCTGCTAGATGTCGCAAAAGAGACATGGGAAGGAGAGGCCACCCCATATAGGAGCGTCATCGAGCATATTTCCTTGACGCAGGATCGAATAGCAGCAGTCTTGCCCCTAGTTTGAGAGCATATTGAGAGAGCTCAGGAAGCCCAAAGAAGGGTTTATAATCAGGATGCCAAAACCTGAACTTTCAACCCCAGAGACAGAGTTCTGGTACTAGTCCCAATGGTTGAAAGTAAATTTCTAGCAAAGTGGCAGGGTCCCTTTGAGATTAGGGAAAAAGTAGGGGAAGTGAACTACAAAGTGTACAAAAAAGGGCAGCACAGGAGGCTGTCCATAAAAGTCACCAAAAAGGTAGCCACTGGGATATACAAATGTAAAAAAAGAGACCAAGCATAAATGCAATATCAAAAAATAGTAGAATTTATTTGGGAACAATGCTACAACTGAATAAACACACAGTATGAAGCATGGATAAAAGCCAATCAGAGAACCACCACCATTGACAACGTTGTCAGAGACGATCACTAAAAAGGGATGAACACATGTAGGTTCCTCAGAGCCATTCTGGATATATACCCTAGGGGCAATGATGCCGGCAGGATTAAATAAAGAACTCAATTTGCAACCATTTCTGGATACCCCTTGAATTTTGATTGCCCCCTGTCCTGCTCTTCTCTTCGGAAAATTCGCCTTGCTCTGTTTGTAAAAAACCTTCTTCCTTTGAGGGGGAAAAAATGTGTCCTATATGGAACCCCCATCGAGGTGCCCCCCCACCTCCCCCAATGCATACCATCAGCTCCTGTTTCAACTTGCGATTTTGCTTTTTCTTGCCCATTAATCCTAATGTTATTATTGTTATTTTTGTTTTTATCTTTGTGTTTATCATTTGCCTACTTTCAAATGGTATTGAGGCCGTCACAATATTGATAATATCCTTACGTCGATATATAAAGTGGTTGACCATATCTCCGCTTTAAAAACTCCCTGGGGAGTATGTCCTGGTCGATCACTGCAATGTTCCCCCAGTCTATTATTTTTGCCCTTACACTGTTTTTCACTTTTCGTATTCTATACCCTTGGCCCCTTTATGTTGGTCCTGTGGTTTACACAACTATGTTATATCTGCATTTGCATTGTGTGTCTTGTTATGTTATATAATCAGGCAATGTTGTTTGGTGTGTAATGTCTTTGCTTTACTATCATATGATTGCTAACACAGTGGGTGGTCTCCGGATGCTCCGTAGCTATGAGCACATCAATAGCAACACCTGCGTCCAATAGACTTCCATTATGGGACCGGATGGAGGGATGTGTATATATACACCCCCGCCCAGCAGGTGGCGCTAGTCCTGACGAAGCTGGGGTACCAGCGAAACGCGTAGACAGTTGTGCCTACACGCCAGCTCGCTAGCACCCACATCCCCATGAGGTTCTGATCCCCGCCGTGAACTACACGTCCCCGCCAGGAACGCCGGATGGACCCGTCGGCATGCCTGTGAGGATTGCCCCTGCAACGTGGAGAACTCCTGAGGATCCGTGCGACTGCACTTGGTTTTCACTTCAGGGACTGCTTGACGGCACAGCTGGTCACCGTCCGGATCGGTGAGTGTATACCGCCTGTGTGCTGACCTTCCAAGTGCTTTTCTCTCCACTCATCCAGGTATCCCAAGTCCACCGGCTGGCGCCCACCTCTGTCTTCACCTGGGTCCCCCCCTCTCCCCCTGGTGACATCTCGAGACCATCCGGGTCCGGAGGTATGTGTACCTACACTTCTCCTATTGGTAGCCCGTGCTAGTTCCACCTGCAGATCCTGTGGACAACTTGCCATACTTTGCCCCATCAAGCCTGTGCTATTTCCACCTGCCTGTAGCCGACCCCCCTCCCCCTGTTGCTTCTGGACTTCCATCGGTGGTCGGGGGATTTTGCAATCATCAGGCAGTCACTGGGCTTATGCCTGTGCATTGGAGCCAAGGGTAGTCAGTCCGTAGCTAGCCTCATATGGCTGTTGCCATTATCGGATTGACCCCTTCAGTCTGTTCATCGTTTAATCTATTTGCTCGTCGGCTCAATCTTAGTCGGGGACCTTTCATGTCATTGTAGTTCCTTGCTATACTATGCGCATGTCCATGGTTATATATCCTATGTCAGTCTTATGCCCTGTGAGGCTTATTCTCTCTCCATGATCATCATTTATTCAGTGCTGGGATCCCTCTTTATGTGTTGGGGCTACGTGGGCTGGTTTACTGGCTCTCCTCGTTTCCATTCAGGTTGAGGGCAATTCCATTCTGGGAGGCCCTCACTTGATTGGCTCTGAGGAACCTACATGTGTTCATCCCTTTTTAGTGATCGTCTCTGACAACGTTGTCAATGGTGGTGGTTCTCTGATTGGCTTTTATCCATGCTTCATACTGTGTGTTTATTCAGTTGTAGCATTGTTCCCAAATAAATTCTACTATTTTTTGATATTGCATTTATGCTTGGTCTCTTTTTTTACATTTGTATATCCCAGTGGCTACCTTTTTGGTGACTTTTATGGACAGCCTCCTGTGCTGCCCTTTTTTGTATTGTTTTGGTCTTATTTTCACCATTGTGGCCCCAGGGTTAAATAATTATGTGTCCCTGAGTGGATAGCTGTGATCTCTTAATTGAGTTTATTTTTGAGTCCTCCCTCCCCCCCCCCCCCCCGGGGGGTTTCTCTTGTGTTCTGAACTACAAAGTGTACCAGCCAGGGAAAAGGAAACCTGAGCAAATTTACCATGTAAATCTCTTAAAACCGTGAAAAGACAGAGAGACTTTAGTAGCAGTGCCCACTCCTCAAGAGGACAGGCTATCCATGAGGCTGGACTTCCCCATCCTTGTCACTAATGCAACAAAATTACGTTAAGGAGTTTATCAGTAGAAATAGAGATTTTTCTCTCTCCCCTACCCGTACTGACCACCGTACTACACGATGACATAATCACGGAACCAGGTGTCCGCATAAATGTAAAACCCTACCAAATGCCTGAGGCTAGATGGGAGGCAGTCACAAAGGAAATAAATTCCATGTTGGAGTTAGACATGATAGAGGAGTCCCACAGCGCCTGGTCGAACTCTGTAGTGCTGGCCCCAAAGCCTGATGGCACTATAAGGTTCTGTAATAATTTCAGGAAGCTGAATAACATGTCTAAATTTGATGCATACCCGATGCCACGGGTTGACGAACTTGTGGATAGGTTGGGAGGTGCCTGGAACATAACAACCCTAGACCTAATGAAGGGCTACTGGCAGATCCCCTTAAAGAAGTCAGCAAAAGAAAAAAATGCCTTTTCTACCCCTGAGGGGTACTTCTAGTACAAGTGAATGCCGTTTGGTCTGCATGGGGCCCCTGCATCCTTTAAGAGAATGATGGACAAAACCTTGAGACCACATCGGGCCTATTTGGATGATGTGGTCATCCATAGTCCAGATTGGGAATCACATCTGCCCCAAATACAAGCAGTCATAGATTCTCTGAGGGTAACAGGTTTAACAGCCAACCTGAAAAAGGGTGCCATATGCCTGGAGGAGGCCAAATACCTTGGGAATGTTATTGGTTGGGGACTGATCAAGCCCCAGGCCAATAAGATCGAGGCAATCCAAAAATGGCCCCAACCGGTGAATAAAAAACAGGTTTGTGTCTTCCTGGGGATTACAGGGTATTACACACAGTTCATCCCTGAATTTGCCACCATTGCCATCCCTCTGACCGATCTGACTAAGGGTAGGAGGTCGGGCATGGTTAAGTGGAATCCTGAAGCCGAGAAGGCATTTCAGAAGTTGAAACAGGCCCTTTGTGTACAATCGGTGCTTGTGACCCTGGACTTCACAAAAGAGTTTGTTATACAGATGGATGCCTCTGAGGTGGGACTAGGCGCTGTTCTGTCCTAGATCAGAGATGGTGAGGAGCACCCGGCTGTTTACTTAAGCAGGAAGCTTAACAGGCATGAGAGGAACTATGCCATTGTAGAGAAGGAGTGCATGGCTATCAAGTGGGCCTTAGAGGCAGTGAAGTACTACCTTTTATGTAGGTCATTTAGGCTAGTCATCAACCATGCCCCCCTGAAGTGGATGTTTGACAACAGGGAGAAAAATAGTCGGGTAACTAAGTGGTTCCTGGCCCCTACAGCCATTTAAGTTCTCAGTGGTACACAGGGCGGGAAAACTCCAGAATAATGCGGATACCCTCTCCAGGGTACACTGTATGGTTGGGACAGTTGCTCAGCCACAGGGGCTTGAGCAGAGAGGAAGGATATGTGACAATATGCGAGGCAAAGTGGTAGACGGATGCTACCTGTCGCCTCGTATGAGTTCATGTGGACTGGATTAAGCGGAGTCTGGTCTGGATTTTACCAGCTACCATGGCAGGGCTGTTCCGGTCTGAAGTTTGTGGTCCACTGGAGTCCACCAGCAGGTGGACTTAAATAATCAGGAAGAGATCTCACTTGAGCTATGGCCTGAACCTCAGAGAGGGTTCTGAGGGAGCTCTGTGTCTGTTGGGACTTTAACCACTTGCTTACTGGGCACTTAAACCCCCCTCTTGCCCAGACCAATTTTCAGCTTTCAGTGCTCTCACACTTTGAATGACAATTACTCAGTCATGCAACACTGTACAGGCGGTCCCCTTGTTACAAACATCCGACTTACGAACGACTCCTACTTACAAACGGAGGGAGACAACAGAAAGTGAGAGGAAATCTACCCCTAGGAAGGGAAATTCACTCCTGTAAGAGTTATTATGGGAAAAAAGTGTCTCCACTAAAGCTTTATCACCAAGGTTTGTTTCCACAACAACCCAAAATTTTCAAAATCCAGTTATCATTGGGACTGGAAATGAGGTGAAATCTTCTGAACAGAAACATAGACAGCCAAACTAACTTTACAGAGATGTTACCCCTTCCCTATGCTATCCAAAAAGCTTAAAAATATTTTTTTGGCTGAAGCTGTACCTGTTCTGACTTACAAACAAATTCAACTTAAGAACAAACCTACAGTCCCTATCTTGTTTGTAACCCAGGGACCATCTGTACTCATATGATTTTTTTGTCCTTTTTTTCATACAAACAGAGTTTTCTTTAGGTGATATTTAATCACTACTGTGTGTTTTTTTTGCTCTATAAATGCCCACAATTTATACTGTTACATATCTTTGGTAAAAATAACCCCATTTAGTGGATATTATTTGGTCTTTGTAAAAGTTATAGAGTCTAAAAGCTATGGTGCTAATCATTGAAAATTGATCACACCCGATGTACCGACAGCCTATCTCCTTTCTTGAGACCATAACAAGCCAGGAAAGTACAAATACTCCCCCAAATTACCCCTTTTTGAAAAGTAGACATTCCAAGGTATTTAGTAAGAGGCATGGTGAGTTTTTTGAACTTGTCATTTTTTCCCATAATTCTTTGCAAAATGAAGATTTTTTTTTCACAAAATTGTCACTGTAACGGGTTATTTCTCTCACATGGCATATGCATACCTCAAATTACACCCCAAAACACATTCTACTACTCCTTCTTAGTATGGCAATGCCACATATGTGGGACATTTTCACAGCCTGGCCACATACAGAGGCCCAACATGCAGGGAGAACCATCAGGCTAGGAGCATAAATTACACATCAAACTTGTTGACTACCTATTACACTATTGAAGGCCCTGGAGCACAAGGATAATGGCCACAAAATGACCCATTTTTGGAAAGCTAACAACCCAACGTATATTCTATGAGGCATAATGAGTTTTTTGAATGGTTCATTTTTTTTCAGAAGTTTTTGGAAAATGTGGAAAAAAATGAAAACGCATTTTTTTTTTACACAAAGTTGTCCATGTATAAGATATTTCCAACACATAGCATGTACATAGCACAATGGACAACACAAAATACATTCTGCTACTCCTCCTGAGTATGGTGATACCAAATGTGTGAGACTTTTACACAGCCTGACCACATTCAGAGGCCCAACATTGAAGTACCATCTTTTGAAGATCCTGGAGCACCAGGACAATGGAAATGCCCACAAAATTACCTCATTTTGGAAAGCTAACACCCCAACGTATAATCTATGAGGCATAATGAGTCTTTTGAACGGTTCATTTTTTTCCAGAAGTTTTTGGAAAACGTGTAAAAAAATATAAAAGCATTTTTTTTACACAAAGTTGTCCACTTATAAGATATTTACAACACATAGCATGGACATAGCAAAAATGACACCCCAAAACACATTCTGATATTCCTCCTGAGTATGGCGATACCAAATGTGTTAGACTTTTACACAGCCTGGCCACATAAAGAGGCCCAACATTGAAATAGCATCTTCAGGCTGTTTAGAAGCACAAAATACACATCTCATTTCTCAACCACCTATTACACGTTTGAAGGCCCTGGAAAACGAGGACAATGGAAATGTCCACAAAATGACCCCATTTTGGAAAGCTAACAGCCCAACGTATAATCTATGAGGCATAATGAGTCTTTTGAACTGTTCATTTTTTTTCCAGAAGTTTTTGGAAAACGTGGAAAAAAATCAAAATGCATTTTTTTTTTTGCACAAAGTTGTCCATGTATAAGATATTTCCAACACATAGCATGCACATAGCACAAAGGACAACACAAAATACATTTTGCTACTCCTCCTGAGTATGGTGATACCAAATGTGTGAGACTTTTACACAGCCTGGCCACATACAGAGGCCCAACATTGAAGTACCATCTTCAGGCGTTTACCTAATTTTGGAAAGCTAACACCCCAACGCATAATCTATGAGGCATAATGAGTCTTTTGAACGGTTCATTTTTTTCCAGAAGTTTTTGGAAAACGTGGAAAAAATGAAAATGCATTTTTTTTCACAAAGTTGTCCATTTATAAGATATTTCCAACACATAACATGTACATAGCAAAAATGACACCCCAAAATACATTCTGCTACTCCTCCTGAGTATGGCAATACCACATGTGTGAGAATTTTACACAGCCTGGCCACATGCAGAGGCCCAACATTGAAATAGTATCTTCAGGCATTTTAGAAGCATAAAATACACATCTCATTTCTCAACCACCTATTACACTTTTGAAGGCCCTGGAGAACAAGGACAATGGAAATGCCCCATTTTGGAAAGCTAACACCCCAACGTATAATCTATGAGGCATAATGAGTCTTTTGAACTATTCATTTTTTCCACAAGTTTTTGGAAAAACGTGGAAAAAAATGAAAATTATTTTTTTTTTTACACAAAGTTGTCCATTTATAAGATATTTCCAACACATAGCATATACATAGCAAAAATGACACCCCAAAATATATTATGTTACTACTCCTGACTATGGGGATACCACATGTGTGAGACTTTTACACAACCTGGCCACATACAAAGGCCCAACATTGAATTAGCATCTTCAGGCGTTTTAGAAGCATAAATTACACATCTCATTTCTCAACCATCTATAACACTTTTGAAGGCCCTGGGTCACCAGGACAATGGAATTACCCACAAAATGACCCCATTTTGGACAGCTAACACCCTAATGTACAATCTATGAGGCATAATGAGTCTTTTGAATGCTTAATTTTTTTCCAAAAGTTTTTGGAAAATGTTGAAAAAAATGAATACTTTTTTTACACAAAGTTGTCCATTTATAAGATATTTACAACACATAGTATGTAATAGCAAAAATTACACCCCAAAATACATTCTGCTACTCCACCTGAGTATGGCAATACCACATGTGTGAGACTTTTACACAGCCTGGCCACATACAGATGCCCAAAATTGAAGTAGCATCTTCAGGTGTATTAGAAGCATAAGTTACACATCTCATTTCTCAACCACCTGTTACATTTTTGAAGGCCCTGGTGCACCAGGACAATGGAAATGCCCACATAATTACCTAATTTTGGAAAGCTAACACCCCAACGCATAATCTATGAGGCATAATGAGTCTTTTGAACGGTTCATTTTTTTCCAGAAGTTTTTGGAAAACGTGGAAAAAATGAAAATGCATTTTTTTTCACAAAGTTGTCCATTTATAAGATATTTCCAACACATACCATGTACATAGCAAAAATGACACCCCAAAATACATTCTGCTACTCCTCCTGAGTATGGCAATACCACATGTGTGAGAATTTTACACAGCCTGGCCACATGCAGAGGCCCAACATTGAAATAGTATCTTCAGGTATTTTAGAAGCATAAAATGCACATCTCATTTCTCAACCACCTATTACACTTTTGAAGGCCCTGGAGAACAAGGACAATGGAAATGCCCTCAAAATGACACCATTTTGGAAAGCTAACACCCCAACGTATAATCTATGAGGCATGATGAGTCTTTTGAATGGTTCATTTTTTTCCAGAAATTTTTGGAAAACGTGGAAAAAAAATGAAAACAATTTTTTTTTACATAAAGTTGTCCATTTATAAGATATTTCCAACACATAGCATGTACATAGCAAAAATTACTCCCCAAAATACATTCTGCTACTCCTGCTGACTATGGCGATACCACATGTGTGAGACTTTTACACAGCCTGGCCACATACAGAGGCCCAACATTGAAGTAGCATCCTCAGGCATTTTAGAAGCATGAATTACACATCTCATTTCTCAACCCCCTATTACATTTTTGAAGGCCCTGGAGCACCAGAACAATGGAAATGCCCTCAAAATAACCACATTTTGGAAAGCTAACACCCCAACGTATAATCTAGGAGGCATAATGAGTCTTTTGAATGGTTCATTTTTTTCTAGAAGTTTTTGGAAACGTTGAAAAAAATAAAAATGCATTTTTTTAAGCAAAGTTGTCCATTTATAAGATATTTCCAACACATAGAATGTAATAGCAAAAATGACACCCCAAAATACATTCTGCTACTCCTCCTGAGTATGGCGATACCACATGTGTGAGACTTTTACACAGCCTGGCCACATACAGAGGCCCAACATTGAAGTAGCATCTTCATACATTTTAGAAGCATAAATTACACATCTAATTTCTCAACCACCTATTACATTTTTGAAGGCCCGGGAGCACCAGGACAATGGAATTACCCACAAAATGACCCCATTTTGGAAAGCTAACACCCTAACATATAATCTATGAGGCACAATGAGTCTTTTGATTGGTTCATTTTTTTCCAAACGTTTTTGGAAAACTTTGAAAAAAATGAAAACGCATTTTTTTTTTACACAAAGTTGTCCATTTATAAGATATTTCCAACACATAGCATATACATAGCAAAAATGACACCTCAAAATACATTCTGCTACTCCTCTTGACTATGGCAATACCACATGTGTGAGACTTTTACACAGCCTGGCCACATACAGAGGCCCAACATTGAAGTAGCATCTTCAGGTGTTTTAGAAGCATAAATTACACATCTCATTTCTCAACCACCTATTACATTTTTGAAGGCCCTGGAGCACTAGGACAATGGAATTACCCACAAAAATACCCCATTTTGGAATGCAAACACCCTAATGTATAATCTATGAGGCATAATGAAGCTTTTGAACAGTTCATTTTTTGGGTGCCAGGAAAGGGCTCGGTTTAGGCCCCAAGATGGCGGCGGCCACCACGAGGATGGAGGGGAAGTGACGGAGGGGATGGGGCCTCAGGTATGTGTCCTTGCGGCTCAATATTAGTCTGGATGGGTAGTGCAGGGTGTGAGGCATCTGGTGTGAGTGTTGCGGTGTCTCACCCTACTGCTGGTGCGTAGGATGTGGTCCGATAGAGCCGGGCGTCCTGGTATGCTCAAGCCTCCTCTGCTTCCAGCTGCTTCTCCATTCCCTCTGTGGGGATTTACTCCTCCTGTGCAGTCCATTTGATGCCTGTGGTGCCGTGCTGCCTCCCGAGAAGGATTGAAGATGGTTTGGCAGTTAGAACACCCGTTAAGATGGTGTTTGTTCCCAGGCTAGATGAAGCTAGGGATCTAAGCATCCATCTTGGTCCGCAGCTGGCCACGCCCCTGGCTTCAGGTTTTCTTAAATGTGTTTTATGTCCTAACTGAGTGGATAGTTATTTGGTTACTGAGTTTGATCCTGTCATTAGGATGAAGTTATAATAGAGTGTTGACAGTCCATGGGTTGTGGTTTACATGCCTTCAAACTGACAGGGTGTTTTGCTTGATGTCTATTTAAAGTTCTTTGCAATATAAGCTAAGAAAGCTTAGACCTCTGCAGTGTAATAATATTTGCTTTGCTAAATATAAAAGTTGCCCATACAACTGCAGGATACACAATGCACAGCATACAAAAAAAATGGTCTTTGGGTGTCGGTGGCACCTTCACACCGTAACCCTATAAAGGTACTCTTGATGAAAGCAAGAATTGGCCTTGCTGTCAAAAATTGCAACTATATGCACCTGTCAAACGGGTGAGAAAAAAAATGGTCTTTGGGTGTTAATTGTGCCCATGAAACCTACACCAAAAACATTTTTCCAGATGAAACCAACACCAGCAAAGCAAGGCAGCCTAGAAGTCCTGAAGAGATTTCACACCCCAAAAACACTTAATCAGCGACTTCGGAAAAAGGGGCTTCGTAGCTGCTGGTAGTCCAGGACTGATTAATTTTGATAAATGTCAGATGGTTCAAGAAGTCTGTGGATGTTCTATTATCAGTAACAAAACCTCCAGGGATGCAGTGCAGCCCAGTAGCTCAATTGCATACTGGGAAAGTTCTGGCCAGTAGTCTATTCTCATGACCCAGTAAGCCAGAGGGTCATCAACTGGAAAGCTCTCCATCTCTGTTTTCGCCCCTAGATAATCATCCACCATGTGATGCAGAAGCTGCAATGGGATGTGGAAGCTGACAGCCCTTGGCAGCAAATGACTAAAAAAATTGTGAATTGCATCACTTAGACAGCAGCCTTCTCCACCACTCCTCTCTTGACAAACAGAAGCCTCAAAACAATGTTTTCCATGACACTGTAACCTACCAGGTCAGGAAAAGCGTTCAATAAATTCCTCTTTAAGGTGTCCTCAAGAGATTTCATCTTCTGCACTCTCTGTGGGGATGACATGAGTTCTGAGACTTTGAGACTAGTGGTCAAGGAGGGTTGCCAACCAATAGTGATCCTTTTTCTTTATGCCACATATTCCTGGATCCTTTCACAGGCTTTGAAGCATGAGGGAGCCCATGCACCACAAATTTGCAGAGGCATGAGAAGCAGACTCCTCTGGGTCACTGAAGATTATAGTATCAGGAAATTCCTCCTCCCAGTCACATACTATTCCCAAGGGTTCTGGGGATGGAAAACCATCTTTTACTGTTTGGCGTATGTCTTCCTCTACTTTAATGCCTCCAAAACAGAATCCTCCTCCTCTCTCTCTTTTTATGTGTTCTGTGGTGTAGGAACAAAGGTGTCTGCATAAAGTGGGCCTTGAGAGGAAAGGAAGTCCTCCTCTTCCTCCTGCTGCTCTGCCTCAAGTGCTCTGTCCTTAATGCCACGCAGAGTCTGCTCCAGCAGGAACACAACAGGAATTGTGTCACTGATGCATGCATTGTCACTACTCACCATCCTTTTGATCTCCTCAAATGGTGACAGTACAGTGCATGCATCCTTTACGAGCAGCCATTAGCGTGGGGAAAAAAAGCAGATGTGGCCTGAGCCTGTTGTCGTTCCATACTCATACAGGTACTCGTTGACGGTCCTCTGCTGCATGTACAGGCACTGCAGCATTGTCAAATTTGAGTTCCACCTGGTGGGCATGTCACAAATCAGGTGGTTTATGGGTAGGTGGAATTCCTGCTGAATTTCAGCCAACCGAGCACTGGCTGTGTATGACTGAAATGGCTGCAGACTCTTCTGGTCTGCTTTAGCAGATCTTCCAGCCCTGGGTACCTATATAGGAAACTCTGCACCACCAAATTGAGGACATGTGCCAGGCATGGCACATGTGTCAACTTTCCCTGTCAAAGGGAGGACAGGAGGTTTGTGCCATTATCACACACCACAATTCCTGGCTCCAGCTGGTGTGGCGTGAACCACCTCTGGGCCTGCCCTGCAGAGCTGCAAGAGTCTCTGCTCCAGTGTGGTTTCTGTCCCCAAGACACACCAGCTAAAGCACTGCATGGTATCTTATAGCCTACCTCATTGTATAGTGCCTTGAATGTTTAGGGGATACTTGGAGTTCATAGGACAATTCAGCAGAGGAGGACATGGAGGAGGAGTGGGATAAGGGGGTAGAGCTGACAAATCTTGCATCATCACCACTATCTGTGTGGAGGCATGGGGGCACAACAAGCTGCAGCACTGAGCCCTGTCCTGCATCCTTCCAAGTTGCAAGCAGAGTTACCCAGTGTGCTGTGAACAAACTACTGTATATCATCCCTCACCTTGCTTGCTGGACCATGTGTCAGCAGTAATGTGGACTTTGCAGCTGACTGCCTTGCCCAACGATGCCACAACATTGCCTTCCACATGATGGTACAGAGCTGCAATGGCCTTATGTGAAAATAAATAGCGACTGGGAATCTGCCATTGTTGTACAGTACATTCTGCCAATTCACAGAAGGGGCAGAATCCACCAGATGGAAGAGCAGTAGAGTTGAGCGGACACATGAATGTTCGGGTTCGTCGGCTTCGCGAAAAAGTTTGAGTTTGGCACCGAACTTGACCCCAGACCACGAACACCATTGAAGTCAAAGGTGACCCAAACTTTTGGGTACAAAAATGTCTGTAAAAAAGTCCTGGAAAGTTCTAGAGGGCTGCAAAAGACAGCAAAATGGGGGTAAGAGTAGGACAAGTGCACTGCAAACAAATGTGGATAGGGAAATAACTTAAAATCACATAAAAAAATAACAATTGGAGGAGGAGGTGGATGTGGAGTAGGAGCCTAGCAGTTGAGGAGGCGGTGACCGTGGCGGTGTAGGTGGAAGTTCCGGTGGAGGAGGAGGAGGTAGCCAACACTGTTTTTTGTTTGTTTGTTTTTTTTCTAATTGGGGTAGCCCCCAAAATATTGAGACATATTAAAAAAAAGTATACCAATGGCTGTGTGAGGCCGGTCTATGTTGCCTATAAGCTGGTGGTGATGTTTGTTGTGGCAGGCGGCTGACAAAGCTTTTCCACATTTCAGTCATGCTAACCTTGCCTTCTGAGGTGCTGGCAGTGCCACAGCTGCGTTGGTGACCTCTTCCTCCTCCTCTGCCTTCGCCTTGTGCTTCCACGTCATTTGGGAATGCCCTCAGCAGCGCGTCTACCAGCGTGCGCTCGTAGTCGCGCATCTTCCGATCATGCTCCAGTGAGAGAATTAAGGACGGCACGTTGTACTTGTAATGGGGATCCAGCAGGGTGGCCACCCAGTAATCAGCACAAGTTAAAATGTGGGCAACTCGGCTGTCGTTGCGCAGGCACTGCAGCATGTAGTAGCTCATGTGTGCCAGGCTGCCCAAAGGCAAAGACAAGCTTTCCTCTGTGGGAGGTGTATCATCTGTGTCCTCCGTATCCCCCCAGCCACGCTCCCGTGATGCCCACGAGCTGCGTTGGGTGCCACCTTGCTGTGAACACGGTTCCTCCTCCTCCTCATCATCCTCGTCCTCCTCATCCTCAAAAACTGTGCCTTGGCTTGAAATTTTTTTACCTGGCCTATGCTGGTGCAGGAACCCACCCTCTGAGCCACTTGTGAATGACTGGCCTGATAACTGTGGAAATGACCCCTCTTCCTCCTCCTCCTGTGCCACATCCTCTTCCATCATCGCCCGACATATTTTTTCAAAGAGACATAAAAGTGAGATAGTAAAGCTGAGAACAGCGTCATCGGCACTGGCCATGTTGGTGGAGTACTCGAAACACCGCAATATGGTACACAGGTCTCGCATGGAGGACCACTCGTTGGTGGTGTTCCGCAGAGCGACTGACCCGTGCATGCTGCAGCTGAAACTCCACGATTGTCTGCTGCTGCTTGCACAGTCTCTCCAGCATATGCAAGGTGGAGTTCCACCTTGTGGGCACGTCGCATAGGAGGCGGTGAGCGGGAAGGCCGAAGTTCCGCTGCAGCGCAGACAAGTGTGCAGCAGCAGGGCGAGAACGCCAAAAGAAAGCACAGATGGCCCACACTTTCTGCAGCAGCTCTGACATATCCGGGTAGTTTTTTAGAAATTTCTGCACCACCAAATTCAGCACATGAGCCAGGCAAGGGATGTGCGTCAGACCGGCTAGGCCCAAAACTGCTACGAGATTTCGCCCATTATCGCACACCACCAGGGTGGGCTTGAGGCTCAGCGACAACAACCACTCATCGGTCTGTTGTTCAATGCTATCCACAGCTGCTGCGCAGTGTGGGGTTTATCCCTCCAAACATATCAGTTTTAAAACAACCTGCTGTCGTTTCCCACTGGATGGGCTGAAGTTGGTTGTGAAGATGTTATGCTGACCGGATGAGGGGGAGGTAGAGGAGGAGGAAGTGGAGTAGGAGGAGGAGGCAACAGGAGGCAAAGAGAAATGCCCTGCAATCCTCGGTGGTGGAAGGACATGCGCCAAATGGCTAGCCGTCTCAGGCCCACCCACCACTACATTTGCCCAGTGTGCAGTTAGCGAGGTATAGCGTCCCTGCCCTTGCTTACTGGTCCCTGTATCAGTGGTTATGTAAACCTTGCCACAGATGGCGTTGTCCAATGCACACTTGATCTTGTCCCCGACTTGTTTGTGCAGGGAAGGGATGGCTCACCTGGAAAAGTAGTGGCGGCTGGGAACCACGTACTGTGGGACAGACACCGCCATCAGGTTTTTAAAACTGTCCATGTCCACCAGACGGAATGAAAGCATTTCAAATGCCAGGAATTTTGAAATGCTGGCATTCATGGCCTGGGATCTGGGTAGGGGGGTACTTCCTCTTTTTATCCAGTGTTTGGGAGATGGAGAGCTGTAAGCTTCCATGGGACCGTGTGGAAATGCTTGGGGACGGTGGCGGACATGGTGGCGTTGCTGTCACATTGTCTGTTTGCTAGGTGGCAGGTGACACTGGCACTGCAGAGGTGGAGGAAGAGGCAGAGGCAGCAGCAGAAGAGGAAGCAGGAGGAGCCCGAGATCTTTCTTGGATTTTGAGGTGCTTATTCCACTGCAGCTCGTGCTTTGCATGTAGATGCCTGGTCATGCAGGTTGTGCTCAGGTTTAGAACATTTATGCCTCGCTTCAGGCTCTGATTGCACAGCGTGCAAACCACTCATGTTCTGTCGTCAGCACATTGTCTGAAGAACTGCCACGCGGGGGAACTCCTTTGAGCTGCTTTTGGTGTGCTAGGTCCCTGGGTGTGGTGGATAGTAGCAGGCGTACTGTCTAGGAGACGGTTGCTCCGCTTTTGCAACCTGCTTCCTCTTTTGCTGTGCTGGTGCCTCTGTGTGACCACCACCTCTACCTCCAAACTGCACATGTCACTCGCATGACCTTCATTCCATGTGGGGTCTAGGACCTCATCATCCTCCACATCATCTTCCACCCACCCTTCCCCACTGCCCTCCTTGTCAGTCTGCACACTGTGGAAAGCCACAGCAGTTGGCACCTGTGTTTCGTCATCATCAGAGATGTGCTGCGGTGGTGTTTCCATGTCCTCATCCTGAAACAGAAGTGGTTGGGCATCGGTGCACTCAATGTCTTCCACTTCTGGGGCAGGGCTATGTGAATGGCACATGGAAAGCACACCAGAAGAGTCATCGAAAAGCATAAGAGACTGCTGCATGACTTGGGGCTCAGACTGCTTGGCTGATTTCCAAGGGGCTGAGGTGAAAGACAGATGGCCATGGGGTTCAGGTGCCAACTCTGAGCTTTCATCAAGGGACCGGGTGGGAGACAATGTGAAGGAACTAGGGTCATTGTCAGCCACCCAATCTTCTATCACCTGTACTTGTTCTGGCCTCACCATTCGTTGAGCGTCATTCGGGCCTACCATATAACGTTGTAGGTTCTGTCAGCTACTCGCACCTGAGGAAGGTGTTTCACTTGTGCGTGTAGCTGGCACAAATCGACCACATCCTCTCCTTGCAACAGGAACTTCAACAACACCACCAACGCAAGCAGCACAGCAGCACCACGACCACGTCCCTTTTTTGAAGCTCTCCTCATTCTGGACGCAATTGTACTATGTAGCACTATTTATTAATAATAAAAAAAAAGATTAATAAATGATTATTCTTTTTTTTTTAAACCAGCAATGTAGATGCACTTTATATTTTTTTGCAAGAAATGCACCACTGGAAGCAAATGCAATATTTAGAATATCTTTTTTTTTAAACCAGCAATGTAGACGCGCTTTTTATTTTTGTGCAAGAAATGCACAGCAAGGTGCAAATGTACTATGTAGCACTATTAATTAATACTAAAAATAAAAATAAATTATTATTCTTTTTTTTTTTAAACAGCAATAAAGACGCACTATTATTTTTGTGCAAGAAATCACACCAGCAGCAGGAACCTCTCCCTACACCAGTATGAGATGATTTTAAAACGCTAATCTGTTTCTCACAGCACTGACAGATACCTGTCCCTACTGACGTATGAGATGATTTTAGAATGATAATCTGTTCTTCAGAGCACCGACAGGAACCTCTCACTACACCAGTATGAGACAATTTTAGAACGATAATCTGTCCCTCACAGCACCGACAGGAACCTGTCCCCACTGCAGTATGAGATGATTTTAGAACGCTAATCTGTCCCTCTCAGCACCGCCAGGAACCTAGCCCTAAAACAGTATGAGATAATTTTAGAACGATAATCTGTCCCTCACAGCACTGACAGGAACCTTTCCTTCATCAGTATGAGATGATTTTAGAATGCTAATCTGTCACTCACAGCACGGACAGGAACCTGTCCCTACTGCAGTATGAGATAATTTTAGAACGATAATCTGTCCCTCACAGCACCGACAGGAACCTCTCCCTACTAAAGTATGAGATTATTTTAGAAGATAATCTGTCTCTCAAAGCAGCGATGGGAACCTGTCCCTACTGCAGTATGAGTTTATTTTAGAACGATAATCTGTCCTTCACAGTACCGACAGGAACCTGTCCCTACTGCAGTATGAGATGATTTTAGAAAGCTAATCTGTCCCTCACAGCACCGCCAGAAACCTCTCCCTACACCAATAGGAGATGATTTTAGAACGATAATCTGTCCCTCACAGCACCGACAGGAACCTGTCCCTACACTATTATGAAATGATTTTAGACCGCTAATCGGTCCATCACAGCAAGGACAAGAACCTGTAACTACTGCAGTATGAGATGATTTTAGAACGATAATCTGTCCCTCACAGAACCGACAGGAACCTGTCCCTACTGCAGTATTAGATGATTTTAGAACGATAATCTGTCCCTCACAGTACCGATAGGAACCTCTAACTACACCAGTATGAAATGATTTTAGAATGCTAATCTGTCCCTCACAGCACCGCCAGGAACCTCCCCCTGCACCAGTATGAAAAGGTTTTTGAAAGATAATCTGTCCCTCACAGCACCAACAAGAACCTATCCCTACACCAGTATGAGATGATTTCAGAACGATAATCTGTCCCTCAAAGCACCAACAGGAACCTCTCCCTACTCCAGTATGAGATGATTTTAGAACGATAATCTGTCCCTCAAAGCACCAACAGGAACCTCTCCCTACTCCAGTATGAGATGATTTTAGAACGATAATCTGTCCCTCAAAGCACCAACAGGAACCTCTCCCTACTCCAGTATGAGATGATTTTATTTTAGGATGACGTCATCCCTGTCCAAGGACACCCACGACACTCCTTGTCTAATAGCAAGTTTTTAGTAGAGTATGACCTCATACCTCTCCAACGACAGTCACGACACTCCCTGTCTAATAGCAAAATTTTAGTAGAGTATGACGTCATCCCTGTCCAAGGACAGCCACGACACTCCCTGTCTAATCGCAATATTTTAGTAGAGTATGACCTCATCCCTCTCCAAGGACAACCACGAAACTCCCTGTCTAATAGCAAGATTTT
>BLSH010442669.1:42230-54384 GCA_018402905.1 Glandirana rugosa | reverse complement strand
CCCTTTCTAATCGCAAGATTTTAATAGAGTATGACCTCATCCCACTCCAAGGATAGCCTGAGATGATTTTATAACGCTAATCTGTCCCTCACAGCACCGACAGGAACCTGTCCCTACTGCAGTATGAGATGATTTTAAAACGATAATCTGTCCCTCACAGCACTGACAGCAACCTCTCCATACTCCAGTATGAGATGATTTTTGAACGATAATCTGTTCCTCACAGCACCCACAGGAACCTGTCCCTACTGCAGTAGGAGATGATTTTAGAACGATACTCTGTCCCTCAAAGCACCGATAGGAACCTCACCCTACTCCAGTATGAGATAATTTTAGAACGCTAATCTTTCCCTCACAGCACCGACAGGAACCTCTCCCTACACCAATATAAGCTGATTTTAGAACGCTAATCTTTCCCTCACAGCACCGATAGGAACCTCTCCCAAAGCAGTATGAGATGATTTTAGAACGATAATCTGTCCCTCACAGCACCGATAGGAACCTGTCCCTACAGCAGTATGAGATGATTTTAGAACGATAATCTGTCCCTCACAGCACCGATAGGAACCTCTCCCTACACCAGTATGAAATGATTTTAGAATGCTAATCTATCCCTCACAGCACCGCCAAGAACCTCTCCCTGCACCAGTATGAAAAGGTTTTTTGAAAGATAATCTGTCTCTCACAGCACCAACAAGAACCTATCCCTACACCAGTATGAGATGATTTTAGAACTATAATCTGTCCCTCAAAGCACCAACAGGAACCTCTCCCTACTCCAGTATGAGATGATTTTAGAACGATATTCAGTCCCTCCCAGCACCGACAGGAAACTCTCCCTACACTAGTATGAGATGATTTTAGAATGCTAATCTGTACCTCACAGCACCGACAGGAGCCTGTCCCTACTGCAGTATGAGATGATTTTAGAACGATAATCTGTCCCTCACAGCACTGACAGCAACCTCTCCCTACTGCAGTATGAGATGATTTTAGAACGAAAATCTGTCACTCACAGCAACAACAGGAACCTCTCCCTAGACCAGTATGAGATGATTTTAGAAAGCTAATCTGTCCCTCACAGCACCGCCAGCAACCTCTCCCTACACCAATATGAGATGATTTTAGAACGATAATCTGTCCCTCACAGCACCGACAGGAACCTGTCCCTACACTATTATGAGATGATTTTAGAACGATAATCTATCCCTCACAGTACCGATAGGAATCTCTCCCTACACCAGTATGAAATGATTTTAGAATGCTAATCTGTCCCTCACAGCACCGCCAGGAACCTCTCCCTGCACCAGTATGAAAAGGTTTTTTGAAAGATAATCTGTCCCTCACAGCACCAACAAGAACCTATCCCTACACCAGTATGAGATGATTTTAGAACGATAATCTGTCCCTCAAAGCACCAACAGGAACCTCTTCCTACTCCAGTATGAGATGATTTTAGAACGATATTCTGTCCCTTCCGGCACTGACAGGAAACTCTCCCTACACTAGTATGAGATGATTTTAGAATGCTAATCTGTCCCTCACAGCACCGACAGGAACCTGTCCCTACTGCAGTATGAGATGATTTTAGAATGATAATCTATCCCTCACAGCACTGACAGCAACCTCTCCCTACTCCAGTATGAGATGATTTTTGAACGATAATCAGTCCCTCACAGCACTGACAGGAACCTGTCCCTACTGCAGTAGGAGATGATTTTAGAACGATAATCTGTCCCTCACAGCACCGATAGGAACCTCTCCCTACTCCAGTATGAGATGATTTTAGAACGATAATCTTTCCCTCACAGCACCGACAGGAACCTCTCCCTACACCAGTATAAGATGATTTTAGAACACTAATCTTTCCTTCACAGCACCGATAGGAACCTCTCCCTACACCACTATGAGATGATTTTAGAATGATAATCTGTCCCTCACAGAACCACCAGGAACCTGTCCTTATTGCACTATGAGATCATTTTTAGAACAATAATCTGTCCCTCACAGCACTGACAGGAACCTCTCCCTACACAAGTATGAGATGATCTTAGAACGCTAATCTGTTCCTCACTGCACCGACAGGAACCTGTCCCTACAGCAGTATGAGCTGATTTTAGAACGATAATCTTTCCCTCACAGCACCCACAGGAACCTCTCCCTACTGCAGTATGAGGTAATTTTAAAACGATAATCTATCTCTCACAGCAACGACAGGAATCTCTCCCTATAACAGTATGAGATGATTTTAGAATGATAATCTGTCCCTCACAGCACTGACAAAAACCTCTACCTGCACAAGTATGTGATGATTTTAGAACGATAACCTGTTCCTCATAGCACCTACAGGAACCTCTCCCTACTCCAGTATGAGATGATTTTAGAACAATAATCTGTCCCTCACAGCACCGAGAGGAACCTCTCCCTACACAAGTATGAGATGATTTTCGAACGCTAATCTGTCCCTCACAACACCGACTGGAACCTTTCCTTACCGCAGGATGAGATGATTTAAGAATGATAATCTGTCCCTCACAACCCCGACACGAATCTGTCCCTACTGCAGGAGGAGATGATTTGAGAACGATATCTGTCCCTCACAGCACCGATAGGAACCTTTCCCTACTCAAGTATGAGATGATTTTAGAACGATAATCTGTCCCTCACAGCACCAACAGGAACCTGTACCTATTGTAGTATGAGATGATTTTAGAATGATAATCTTTCCCTCTCAGCACCGACAGGAACCTCTCCCTACACCAATATAAGCTGATTTTAGAACGATAATCTTTCCCTCACAGCACCGATAGGAACCTCTCCCTACACCACTATGAGATGATTTTAGAATGATAATATGTCCCTCACAGAACCACCAGGAACCTGTCCTTACTGCAGTATGAGATCATTTTTAGAACAATAATCTGTCCCTCACAGCACTGACAGGAACCTCTCCCTACACAAGTATGAGATGATGTTAGAACGCTAATCTGTCCCTCACAGCACCGACAGGAAGCTGTCCCTACAGCAGTATGAGAGGATTTTAGAACGATAATCTGTCCCTCACAGCACCGACAGGAACCTGTCCCTACAGCAGTATGAGATGATTTTAGAACGATAATCTGTCCCTCACAACACCGATAGTAACCTCTCCCTACACCAGTATGAAATGATTTTAGAATGCTAATCTATCCCTCACAGCACCGCCAGGAACCTCAACCTGCACCAGTATGAAAAGGTTTTTTGAAAGATAATCGGTCCCTCACAGCACCAACAAGAACCTATCCATACACCAGTATGAGATGATTTTAGAACGATAATCTGTCCCTCAAAGCACCAACAGGAACCTCTCCCTACTCCAGTATGAGATGATTTTAGAACGCTATTCTGTCCCTCCCAGCACCGACAGGAAACTCTCCCTACACTAGTATGAGATGATTTTAGAATGCTAATCTGTCCCTCACAGCACCGACAGGAACCTGTCCCTACTGCAGTATGAGATGATTTTAGAATGATAATCTGTCCCTCACAGCACTGACAGCAACCTCTCCCTACTCCAGTATGAGATGATTTTTGAACGATAATCAGTCCCTCACAGCATCGATAGGAACCCTACTCCAGTATGAGAGGATTTTAGAAGGATAATCTTTCCCTCACAGCACCGACAACAACCTCTCCCTACACCAATATAAGATGATTTTAGAACGCTAATCTTTCCTTAAACAGCACCGATAGGAACCTCTCCCTACACCACTATGAGATGATTTTAGAATGATAATATGTCCCTCACAGAACCACCAGGAACCTGTCCTTACTGCAATATGAGATCATTTTTAGAACAATAATCTGTCCCTCACAGCACTGACAGGAACCTCTCCCTACACAAGTATGAGATGATGTTAGAACGCTAATCTGTCCCTCACAGCACCGACAGGAAGCTGTCCCTACAGCAGTATGAGATGATTTTAGAATGATAATCTGTCCCTCACAGCACCGACAGGAACCTGTCCCTACAGCAGTATGAGATGATTTTAGAACGATAATCTGTCCCTCACAGCACCGACAGGAACCTGTCCCTACAGCAGTATGAGATGATTTTAGAACGATATTCTGTCCCTCACAACACCGATAGTAACCTCTCCCTACACCAGTATGAAATGATTTTAGAATGCTAATCTATCCCTCACAGCACCGCCAGGAACCTCTCCCTGCACCAGTATGAAAAGGTTTTTTGAAAGATAATCTGTCCCTCACAGCACCAACAAGAACCTATCCCTACACCAGTATGAGATGATTTTAGAAGGATAATCTGTCCCTCAAAGCACCAACAGGAACCTCTCCCTACTCCAGTATGAGATGATTTTAGAACGATATTCTGTCCCTCCCAGCACCGACAGGAAACTCTCCCTACACTAGTATGAGATGATTTTAGAACGATAATCTGTCCCTCGCAGCACTGACAGCAACCTCTCCCTACTCCAGTATGAGATGATTTTTGAACGATAATCTGTCCCTCACAGCACCGACAGGAACCTTTCCCTACTGCAGTAGGAGATGATTTTAGAACGATAATCTGTCCCTCACAGCACCGATAGGAACCTCTCCCTACTCCAGTATGAGATGATTTTAGAACGATAATCTTTCCCTCACAGCACCAAAAGGAACCTCTCCCTACACCAATATAAGCTGATTTTAGAACGATAATCTTTCCCTCACAGCACCGATAGGAACCTCTCCCTACACCACTATGAGATGATTTTAGAATGATAATCTGTCCCTCACAGAACCGACAGAAACCTCTCCCTACACCAGTATGAGATGATTTTAGAACGATAATCTGTCCCTCACAGCACCGATAGGAACCTCTCCCTACACCATTATGAAATGATTTTAGAATGCTAATCTGTCCCTCACAACACCGCCAGGAACCTCTCCCTGCACCAGTATGAAAAGGTTTTTTGTAAGATAAGCTGTCCCTCACAGCACCAACAAAAACCTATCCCTACACCAGTATGAGATGATTTTAGAACGATAATCTGTCTCTCAAAGCACCAATATGAACCTCTTCCTACTCCAGTATGAGAGGATTTTAGAACGATATTCTGTCCCTCCCAGCACCGACAAGAAACTCTCCCTACACTAGAATGAGATGATTTTAGAATGCTAATCTGTCCCTCACAGCACCAACAGGAACCTCTCCCTACTGCTGTATGAGATGATTTTAGAACGATAATCTGTCCCTCACAACACCGATAGTAACATCTCCCTACACCAGTATGAAATGATTTTAGAACACTAATCTTTCCCTCACAGCACCGATAGGAACCTCTCCCTACACCACTATGAGATGATTTTAGAATGATAATCTGTCCCTCACAGAACCACCAGGAACCTGTCCTTACTGCACTATGAGATCATTTTTAGAACAATAATCTGTCCCTCACAGCACTGACAGGAACCTCTCTCTACACAAGTATGAGATGATGTTAGAACGCTAATCTGTTTCTCACTGCACCGACAGGAACCTGTCCCTACAGCAGTATGAGCTGATTTTAGAACGATAATCTTTCCCTCACAGCACCCACAGGAACCTCTCCCTACTCCAGTATGAGGTCATTTTAAAACGATAATCTATCTCTCACAGCAACGACAGGAATCTCTCCCTATAACAGTATGAGATGATTTTAGAATGATAATCTGTCCCTCACAGCACTGACAAAAAGCTCTACCTGCACAAGTATGTGATGATTTTAGAACGATAACCTGTTCCTCATAGCACCTACAGGAACCTCTCCCTACTCCAGTATGAGATGATTTTAGAACAATAATCTGTCCCTCACAGCACCGAGAGGAACCTCTCCCTACACAAGTATGAGATGATTTTCGAACGCTAATCTGTCCCTCACAACACCGACTGGAACCCTTCCTTACCGCAGGATGAGATGATTTTAGAATGATAATCTGTCCCTCACAGCACCGACAGGAACCTGTCCCTACTGCAGTAGGAGATGATTTTAGAACGATATCTGTCCCTCACAGCACCGATAGGAACCTTTCCCTACTCAAGTATGAGATGATTTTAGAACGATATCTGTCCCTCTCAGCACCGACAGGATCCTCTCCCTACACCAGTATTAGATGATTTTAGAACGATAATCTGTCCCTCACAGCACCAACAGGAACCTGTACCTATTGTAGTATGAGATGATTTTAGAATGATAATCTTTCCCTCTCAGCACCGACAGGAACCCCTCCCTACACCAATGTAAGCTGATTTTAGAACGATAATCTTTCCCTCACAGCACCGATAGGAACCTCTACCTACACCACTATGAGATGAATTTAGAATGATAATATGTCAAACACAGAACCACCAGGAACCTGTCCTTACTGCAGTATGAGATCATTTTTAGAACAATAATCTGTCCCTCACAGCACTGACAGGAACCTCTCCCTACTCAAGTATGAGATGATGTTAGAACGCTAATCTGTCCCTCACAGCACCGACAGGAAGCTGTCCCTACAGCAGTATGAGATGATTTTAGAACAATAATCTGTCCCTCACAGCACCGACAGGAACCTGTCCCTACAGCAGTATGAGATGATTTTAGAACGATAATCTGTCCCTCACAGCACCGACAGGAACCTGTCCCTACAGCAGTATGAGATGATTTTAGAACGATAATCTGTCCCTCACAACACCGATAGTAACCTCTCCCTACACCAGTATGAAATTATTTTAGAATGCTAATCTATCCCTCACAGCACCGCCAGGAACCTCTCCCTGCACCAGTATGAAAAGGTTTTTTGAAAGATAATCTGTCCCTCACAGCACCAACAAGAACCTATCCCTACACCAGTATGAGATGATTTTAGAACGATAATCTGTCCCTCAAAGCACCAACAGGAACCTCTCCCTACTCCAGTATGAGATGATTTTAGAACGATATTCTGTCCCTCCCAGCACCGACAGGAAACTCTCCCTACACTAGTATGAGATGATTTTAGAGCGATAATCTGTCCCTCACAGCACTGACAGCAACCTCTCCCTACTCCAGTATGAGATGATTTTTGAACGATAATCTGTCCCTCACAGCACCAACAGGAACCTGTCCCTACGGTAGTAGGAGATGATTTTAGAACGATAATCTGTCCCTCACAGCACCGATAGGAACCTCTCCCTACTCCAGTATGAGATGATTTTAGAACGATAATATTTCCCTCACAGGACCGACAGGAACCTCTCCCTACACCAATATAAGCTGATTTTAGAACGATAATCTTTCCCTCACAGCACCGAGAGGAACCTCTCCCTACACCACTATGAGATGATTTTAGAATGATAATCTGTCCCTCACAGAACCACCAGGAACCTGTCCTTACTGCAGTATGAGATCATTTTTAGAACAATAATCTGTCCCTCACAGCACCGATAGGAACCTCTCCCTACACCATTATGAAATGATTTTAGAATGCTAATCTGTCCCCCAAAACACCGCCAGGAACCTCTCCCTGCACCAGTATGAAAAGGTTTTTTGAAAGATAAGCTGTCCCTCACAGCACCAACAAAAACCTATCCCTACACCAGTATGAGATGATTTTAGAACGATAATCTGTCTCTCAAAGCACCAATATGAACCTCTGCCTACTCCAGTATGAGATGATTTTAGAACGATAATCTGTCTCTCAAAGCACCAATAGGAACCTCTGCCTACTCCAGTATGAGAGGATTTTAGAGCGATATTCTGTCCCTCCCAGCACCGACAAGAAACTCTCCCTACACTAGAATGAGATGATTTTAGAATGCTAATCTGTCCCTCACAGCACCAACAGGAACCTCTCCCTACTGCAGTATGAGATGATTTTAGAACGATAATCTGTCCCTCACAGCACTGACAGCAACATCTCCCTACTCCAGTATGAGATGATTTTTGAACGATAATCTGTCCCTCACAGCACCGACAGGAACCTGTCCCTACTGCAGTAGGAGATCATTTTAGAGCGATAATCTGTCCCTCACAGCACCGATAGGAACCTCTCCCTACTCCAGTATGAAATGATTTTAGAACAATAATCTTTCAATCACAGCACCGACAGGAACCTCTCCCTACACTAGTATAAGATGATTTTAGAACGATAATCTTTCCTTCACAGCACCGACAGGAACCTCTCCCTACACCAGTATAAGATGATTTGAGAATGATAATCTGTCCCTCACAGAACCACCAGGAACCTGTCCTTACTGCACTATGAGATCATTTTTAGAACAATAATCTGTCCCTCACAGCACTGACAGGAACCTCTCCCTACACAAGTATGAGATGATGTTAGAACGCAAATCTGTTCCTCACAGCACCGACAGGAACCTCTCCCTACTCCAGTATGAGGTAATTTTAGAACAATAATCTATCTCTCACAGCACCGACAGGAACCTCTCACTATACCAGTATGAGATGATTTTAGAACGATAATCTGTCCCTCACAGCACTGACAAAAACCTCTACCTGCACAAGTATGTGATGATTTTAGAATGATAATCTGTCCCTCATAGCACCGACAGGAACCTCTCCCTACTCCAGTATGAGATGATTTTAGAAGAATAATCTGTCCCTCACAGCTTTGAGAGGAACCTCTCTCTACACAAGCATGAGATGATTTTCAAACGCTAATCTGTCCCTCACAACACCGACAGGAACCCTTCCTTACTGCTGGATGAGATGATTTTAGAATGATAATCTGTCCCTCACAGCACCGACGGGAACATGTCCCTACTGCATTAAGAGATGATTTTAGAACGATAATCTTTCCCTCACAGCACCGACAGGAACCTCTCCCTACACCAGTATGAGATGATTTTAGAACAATATCTGTCCCTCACAGCACTGAAAGGAACCTCTCCCTACTCCAGTATGAGATGATTTTAGAACGATAATCTGTCCCTCTCAGCACCGACAGGATCCTCTCCCTACACCAGTATGAGATGATTTTAGAACGATAATCTGTCCCTCACAGCACCAACAGGAACCTGTCCCTATTGTAGTATGAGATGATTTTAGAACAATAATCTGTCCCTCTCAGCACCGCCAGGAACCTCTCCCTACACCAGTATGAGATGATTTTAGAACGATAAACTGTCCCTCACAGCACCTACAGGAACCTGTCCCTACTGTAGCATGAGATGATTTTAGAACGATAATCTATCCCTCACAGCTCCAACAGGAACATCTCCATACTCCAGTATTAGATGATTTTAGAACGATAATCTGTCCCTCACAGCACCGACAGGAACCTGTCCCTACTGCAGTATGACATGATTTTAGAATGATAATCTGTCCATCACAATACCGACGGGAAGCGCTCCCTACACATGTATGTGATGATTTTAGAACGCTAAACTGTCCCTCACAGCACCAACAGGAACCTGTCCCTACTGCAGTATGAGATGATTTTGGAACGATAATCTGTCCCTCACAGCACCGACAGGATCCTGTCCCTACTGCAGTATGAGATGATTTTAGAAAGCTAATCTGTCCCTCAGAGCACCGCCGGGAACCTCTCCCTACACCAGTGTGAGATGATTTTAGAATGATAATCTGTCCCTCACAGCACCGACAGGAACCTCTCCCTACTCCAGTATGAGATGATTTTAGAAAGCTAATCTGTCCCTCACAGCACCGCCAGAAACCTGTCCCTACTGCAGTATGAGATGATTTTACAACAATAATCTGTCCCTCACAACACAGACAGGAACCTGTTCCTACTGCAGGAGGAGATGATTTTAGAACGACAATCTGTCCCTCACAGCACTGACAGGAACCTCTCCCTACACCAGTATGAGATGATTTTAGAACAATAATCTGTCCCTCACAGCACCGACAGGAAACTGTCCCTACTGCAGTATGCGATGATTTTAGAACGATAATCTGTTCCTCACAGCACCGACAGGAACCAGTCCCCACTCCAGTATGAGATGATTTTAGAACGATAATCTGTCCCTCACAGCACCGACAGGAACCTGTCCCTACTGCAGTATGTAATTATTTTAGAACGATAATCTGTCCCTCACAGCACTGACAGGAACCACTCCCTACACCAGTATGAGATGATTTTAGAACCATAATCTTTCCCTCACAGCACAGACAGGAACCTGTCCCTACTGCAGTAGGAGATGATTTTAGAATGATAATCTGTCCCTCACATTACCGACAGGAACCTCTCCCTTCACCAGTATCAGATGATTTTAGAACGCTAATCTGTGCCTCACAGCACCACCAGGAACCTGTCCCTACTGCAGTATGAGATGATTTTAGAACGATAATCTGTCCCTCACAGCCCCGACAGGAACCTCCCCCTGCTCCAGTATGAGATAATTTTAGAACGCTAATCTGTACCTCACAGCACCGACAGGAACCTGTCCCTGCTCCAGTATGAGATGATTTTAGAATGATAATCTGTCCCTCACAGCACCGACAGTAACCTGTCCCTACTGCAGTATGAGATGATATTAGAACGTTAATCTTTCCCTCACAGTGCCAGGAACCTCTACCTAATGCAGTATGAGATAATATTAGAACGCTAATCCTTCCCTCACAGCACCAGGAACCTGTCCCTAATGCAGTATCAGATGATATTACAATCCTAATCTTTCCCTCACAGCACCAGGAACCTGTCCCTAATGCAGAGTCAGATGATTTTAGAACTATAATCTGTCCCTCACAGCACCGACAGGAACCTCTCCCTACACCAGTATGAGATGATTTTAGAACAATAATCTGTCCCTCACAGCACCAACAGGAACCTGTCCCTACTGCAGTAGGAGATGATTTTAGAACGATAATCGGTCCCTCACATTACCGACAGGAACCTCTCCCTTCACCAGTATCAGATGATTTTAGAACGCTAATCTGTCCCTCACAGCTCCGCCAGGAACCTGTCCCTACTGCAGTATGAGATGATTTTAGAACGATAATCTGTCTCTCAAAGCACCAATAGGAACCTCTGCATACTCCAGTATGAGAGGATTTTAGAACGATATTCTGTCTCTCCCAGCACCGACAAGAAACTCTCCCTACACTAGAATGAGATGATTTTACAATGCTAATCTGTCCCTCACAGCACCAACAGGAACCTCTCCCTACTGCAGTATGAGATGATTTTAGAACGATAATCTGTCCCTCACAGCACTGACAGCAACCTCTCCCTACTCCAGTATGAGATGATTTTTGAACGATAATCTGTCCCTCACAGCACTGACAGGAACCTGTCCCTAGTGCAGTAGGAGATCATTTTAGAGCGATAATCTGTCCCTCACAGCACCGATAGGAACCTCTCCCTACTCCAGAATGAAATGATTTTAGAACGATAATCTTTCCCTCACAGCACCGACAGGAACCTCTCCCTACACCAGTATAAGATGATTTTAGAACACTAATCTTTCCCTCACAGCACCGATAGGAACCTCTCCCTACACCACTATGAGATGATTTTAGAACGATAATCTGTCCCTCACATTACCGACAGAAACCTCGCCCTTCACCAGTATGAGATGATTTTAGAACGCTAATCTGTCCCTCACAGCACCACCAGGAACCGGTCCCTACTGCAGTATGAGATGATTTTAGAACGATAATGTGTCCCTCACAGCACCAACAGGAACCTCTCCCTACTCCAGTATGAGATGATTTTAGAACGATAATCTGTCCCTCACAGCACCGACAGGAACCTCTCTCTGCTGCAGTATGAGATAATTTTAGAACGCTAATCTGTCCCTCACAGCACCGACAGGAACCTGTCCCTACTCCAGTATGAGACGATTTTAGAATGTTAATCTGTCCCTCACAGCACCGACAGGAACCTGTCCCTACTGCAGTATGAGATGATTTTAGAATGCTAATCTTTCCCTCACAGTGCCAGGAACCTCTACCTAATGCAGTATGAGATTATATTAGAACACAAATCCTTCCCTCACAGCACCAGGAACCTGTCCCTAATGCAGTATCAGATGATATTAGAACGCTAATCTTTCCTTCACAGCGCCAGGAACCTGTACCTAATGCAGTATCAGATGATATTACAACGCTACTCTTTCCCTCAAAGCACCAGGAACCAGTCCCTAATGCAGAGTCAGATGATTTTAGAACTATAATCTGTCCCTTCT
>BLSH010442601.1:41600-55652 GCA_018402905.1 Glandirana rugosa | reverse complement strand
TATCTGTCAGTATATACCGATACAATGTAACCCGGGAATGTATCTGTCAGTATATACCGATACAATGTAACCCGGGAATGTATCTGTCAGTATATACCGATACAATGTAACTCGGGAATATATCTGTCAGTATATACCGATACAATGTAACCCGGGAATATATCTGTCAGTATATACCGATACAATGTAACCCGGGAATATATCTGTCAGTATATACTGATACAATGTAACTCGGGAATATATCTGTCAGTATATACCGATACAATGTAACCCAGGAATATATCTGTCAGTATATACCGATACAATGTAACCCGGGAATATATCTGTCAGTATATATTGATACAATGTAACCCAGGAATGTATCTGTCAGTATATACCGATACAATGTAACCCGGGAATATATCTGTCAGTATATACCGATACAATGTAACCCGGGAATATATCTGTCAGTATATACTGATACAATGTAACTCGGGAATATATCTGTCAGTATATACCGATACAATGTAACCCGGGAATATATCTGTCAGTATATACCGATACAATGTAAGGATCGACCTTTGTATTTCGCTATTACGTTGCTTCTAGGACCAGCAGTGTCTTGCCCGATGACGCGATGCCCAGAACATGAACTCCATAGACCTCCAGGCCGATATAAAAGACACAAACCAATGCAACTCTGCAATCATTATTAACCGATTGACCTCTGGAAGATTTACCCCTCTTTCATGGCCAGGCTATTTTTTTGCGATACGGCACTGCGTTACTTTAACTGACAATTGTGCGGTCCTGCAGCGCTGTACCCAAATAAAATTGACGTCCTTTTCTCTCCACATTTTTTTTTTTTTTGGCGGTATTTGATCACCTCTGCGGCTTTTATTTTGTGCGCCATAAACCAAAAAAAATGCAACAATTTTGAAAAAACAAAAAACAAATATATTTTATTTTTCTGCTATAAAACATCCAATAAAAAATGTAAATATTTTTCTTCATAAATCTCGGCCAATATGTATTCTGCTATATGTTTTTGGTAAACAAAATCCCAAGAAGTGTATATTGATTTTTTTTTGCGCAAAAGTTATAGCGTTATATACTGGAATTTTAATGTATTTATTTAATAGTAATGGCGGCATTCAGCGGCTTATAGTGGGATTGCGGCGAACAATCTGACACTGACAGTTTGTGGGAACCAGTGACACTAATACAGTGATCAGTGCTAAAAATATGCACTGTCACTGTACTAATGACACTGGCTGGGAAGGAGTTAAACATCAGGGTTAAATCTGCTCCTAGCCAGTGTTTGTGTGTACTGTGTGCTGCTTCCACTAAGGGATGTGATGGATTTTATCCCCTGTTTTGCAGGGAAAGCAAATCCATCCCTTCCCGCCTGTCAGAACAGAGCCCTACCTTGTTTGCACAGGCAGATCTTCCTTCTGTGTGTTTTGCCAATGATCGTTGGGTGCCGTCTTTAACTCGGGGGAAAAAGGGGAAGCTGCCCCGGGCCCAGTCATTGTTGTGGGACCTAAAATAGCTGCCCCTTCTGCCGGCACTGCACACAAATAATTGATAAGTGGATTTCGGGGGAGGGCCCAAGAAAATGTTTGCCCGGGGTCCAATCAATATTAAAGAAGGCCCCAGGCAGACATCCATTCACTGGCACCCACTGATTGGCTTCTGCTACGACAAATCACAGCAGAAGCGTGCGCCTGTGCCTCCCTACTCAGGAGTGCCAGGTCACGTACTGGGTACGCAATCTGGCACAGAGAAGCCACTTTGCCGCCATACATCCTTGTGATGCGGTTAAATCATTCAATGTATTGGTTAAATGTAAGCAATTAAGTACGGTATCAGCCCCGGGGCAGTCCAAGTACAGCAGGGCTGGAGTGTGAAATAAAAAAGCTGAATAGAAGCATGCTGATAGGAGGAGAGTGCAGAGTGACAGAGAGATGAGCTCATCACTGTGCTGCTTCTCCTTTTACTGGCCAATCACAGGCTGGGGAGGGACTGGACCTGTTAGTGTTACTGAACTGCAGCAGAGAAAGATCAGGTCTTTTGCCCTGCGAGGCAGTGCTGTGCAAATCTGAGGTCTGCATGGACAAAAATGGGAACCCTTTGCCAGATAAAACAGCTCCATTGTCTATACTGTTTATGGCATCTGAATATTTAGCGGGCCGTCCGGAGCTCAGCTTTAAATGACCTCACTGCTTAGTTGCCTCCAACTGAACGATGATTCCAGGTGGAAGTCTTCCTTCTCCTGCTCCTTGGCCAACTCAAGAAAAACCTGGGAAGAAAAGAGACAACATTTACAGATGAAACGGCCTTTCCACACACCTTCCATCCCATAATACTGCCAGGCAGATCAAGCAAGTCAGTAAATACGCTTTTTCCTCCTGCTGTCCCCCAGGAGTTGTGTGAGATCCCTCAACCATCTACCAGATCAGATCTCCGGGGGCCTGTACAATGTCATCTACAGATGTCCTCATCCTCCTATAGCGTAGGTCCTACCACACTCTACAATCCATCAACCATTTACCAGATCAGATCTCTGGGGGCCTGTACAATGTCACCTACAGATGTCCTCATCCTCCTATAGCGTAGGTCCTACCACACTCTACAATCCATCAACCATCTACCAGATCAGATCTCCGGGGGCCTGTACAATGTCACCTACAGATGTCCTCATCTTCCTATAGCGTAGGTCCTACCACACTCTACAATCCATCAACCATCTACCAGATCAGATCTCCGGGGGCCTGTACAATGTCACCTACAGATGTCCTCATCTTCCTATAGCCTATAGCGTAGGTGCTACCACAGTCTACAATCCATCAACCATCTACCAGATCAGATCTCCGGGGGCCTGTACAATGTCATCTACAGATGTCCTCATCCTCCTATAGCGTAGGTCCTACCACACTCTATAATCCATCTACCAAATCAGATCTCCGGGGGCCTGTACAATGTCATCTACAGATGTCCTCATCCTTTTATAGCGTAGGTCCTACCACACTCTACAATCCATCTACCAGATCAGATCTCCGGGGGCCTGTACAACGTCACCTACAGATGTCCTCATCTTCCTATAGCGTAGGTCCTACCACACTCTACAATCCATCTACCAGATCAGATCTCCGGGGGCCTGTACAATGTCACCTACAGATGTCCTCATCTTCCTATAGCGTAGGTCCTACCACACTCTACAATCCATCTACCAGATCAGATCTCCGGGGCCTGTACAATGTCACCTACAGATGTCCTCATCCTCCTATAGCGTAGGTCCTACCACACTCTACAATCCATCAACCATCTACCAGATCAGATCTACGGGGGCCTGTACAATGTCACCTACAGATGTCCTCATCCTCCTATAGCATAGGTACTACCACACTCTACAATCCATCAACCATCTACCAGATCACATCTCCGGGGGCCTGGGCAATGTCACCTACAGGTGTCCTCATCTTCCTATGGCGTAGGTCCTACCACACTCTACAATCCATCAACCATCTACCAGATCAGATCTACGGGGGCCTGTACAATGTCACCTACAGATGTCCTCATCCTCCTATAGCATAGGTACTACCACACTTTACAATCCATCAACCATCTACCAGATCACATCTCCGGGGGCCTGGGCAATGTCACCTACAGGTGTCCTCATCCTCCTATAGCATACGTCCTACCACACTCTACAATCCATCAACCATCTACCAGATCAGATCTCCGGGGGCCTGTACAATGTCATCTACAGATGTCCTCATCTTCCTATAGCCTATAGCGTAGGTGCTACCACAGTCTACAATCCATCAACCATCTACCAGATCAGATCTCCGGGGGCCTGTACAATGTCATCTACAGATGTCCTCATCTTCCTATAGTTGGCACAGGTCCTACCACACTCTACAATCCATCTCTGGAATGGTCTAATAAAATACATTTTTATATAAAATACCACATTGAAGGGAATTTCATTGTTAAGGTCAAGAGAAGATTCAGTAGCAATGAAAAAGTGGAGGATGTTCTCTCCAAATCTGTGGTGTCACCTGCTGGAGGGTGGCCTGGGAGAAGCTGTACTCCTCGATGTTATACGTCTTCTTAGCTGTAGAGAGGAAGATACATGAAGGAGAGTCAGTGTCACATCCTGAGGATTCCTTTACAGTCATGGTCATCCTCATCACAAAGAGTACCGCCTTACCCTTCTCCAGCTGCAGGAAGGCCTGAGACAGGGACTGGACATTATCCATGGGGATGTTGTAGACCAACAACGAGGAGAACCTGCCGAGTAATGGCTGAAATAAGTTCACGTCCCATCAAACAACTCTAAGAAAGTTCACGTGGACCTGTCACCTATCCATTGATCAGATTACTAAGCAGGTGGAATAAAGCTGAGTTTTAGGGGTTGATTTGAATGTAAATCAGAAAATACCACATCAGGCCACTAGATGGGGCCAAGTGTCAAAGGAATTGTCCTGTATTACTTAGCTCCATCTAGTGGCCAAATTGAGTATTTTGCTATACAAAATAAGTTTACATTCGAGGAGCGCAGGATATAGACGACTGACATTTATACACAAACAACAAGGAGAACCTGCCTAGTAAAGGCTGACATAAGTTCACCTTCCATCAAACAATTCTACCTATAAGTCTAAGAACGTTAAAAGGGAACCTGCCACCTACGCGTCAATCACATTACTAAGCAGACAGAATAAAGCTGAGTTTTAGGGTTTGATTTGAATGTAGGTCAGAAAATACCACATCAGGCCACTAGATGGGGCCAAGTATCATAGGAATTTCCTGTATTACTTAGCTCCATCTAGTGGCCAAATTGATTATTTTCCATATAAAAGCAATGAGGGGTTGATTTGAATGTAAATCAGAAAATACTACATCATGCCACTAGATGGGGCCAAGTATCATAGGAATTTCCTGTATTACTTAACTCCATCTAGTGGCCAAATGAAGTATTTTCCATATAAAATAAATTATTTTCATTTGAGGCGCACGGGATATAGCCTACTAATTACTAAGCAGACAGAATAAAGCTGAGTTCTGGGTTTGATTTGAATGTGAATCAGAAAATATTGCATCAGGCCACTAGATGGGGCCAAGTATCATAGGAATTTCCTGTGTTACTTAGCTCCATCTAGTGGCCAAATGCAGTATTTTCCATATAAAATCAATGAATTCAATGATCAATGAATGAATGAATCAATTTGAGGAGCACAGGATATAGCCTACCGACATTTATACACCAATAAGGAGAACCTGCTGAGTAAAGGCTGACATAAGTACACCTCCCATCAAGCAATTCTACCTACAAGTCTAAGAAAGTTAAAGAGGACCTGTCACCTATGCATCGATCAGATTACTAAACAGACAAAATAAAGCTGCGTTTTAGGGGTTGATTTGAATGTAAATCAGAAAATACCACATCAGGCCACTAGATGGGGCCGAGTATCATAGAAATTTCCTGTAGTACTTAGCTCCATCTAGTGGCCAATTGGAATATTTCCCAAATAAAATCAATGAATTACATTCAAGGAGCACAGGATATAGCCTACTGACACCTATACATCAACAACAAGGAGAACCTGCTGAGTAAAGGTGACATAAATTCACCTCCCATCAAACAATTCTACCTAGAAGTCTAAGAAAGTTAAAGGGGACCTGTCACCTACGCATCAATCAGATTACTAAGCAGACAGAATAAAGCTGAGTTTTAGGGGCTGATTTGAATGTAAATCAGTAAATACTGCATCAGGCCACTAGATATGGCCAAGTATCATAGGAATTTCCTGTATTCCTTAGCTCCATCTAGCGGCCAAATTGAGTATTTTCCATATAAAATAAATTATTTACATTCAAGGAGCTAAAGATATAGCCTACTTATTACTAAACAGACAGAATAAAGCTGAGTTTTAGGGGTTGATTTGAATGTAAATCAGAAAATACCGCATCAGGCCACTAGATGGGGCCAAGTATCATAGGAATCTCCTGTATTCCTTAGCTCCATCTAGGGGCCAAATTGAGTATTTTCCATATAAAATAAATTATTTATATTCAAGGAGCTAAAGATATAGCCTACTTATTACTAATCAGACATAATAAAATTGAGTTTTAGGGGTTGATTTGAAAGTAAATAAGAAAATACTGCATGAGGCCACTAGATGGGGTCAAGAATCATAGAAATTTCCTGTATTACTTTGCTCCATTTAGAGGCCAAATGAAATAATTTCTATATAAAATCAATGTTTGAGGAGCACAGGATATAGCCAACGTATTACTAAACGGACAGAATAAAGCTGCGTTTTAGAGGTTGATTTGAATGTAAATCAGAAAATACTGCATCACGCCACTAGATGGGGCCAAGTATCATTGGAACTTCCTGCTCCATCTAGTGGTCAAATTGAGTATTTTCCATATGAAATCAATTATTTACTTTTGAGGAGCACTGCATATAGCCTACTAATTACTAAGCAGACAGAATAAAGCTGAGTTCTGGGTTTGATTTGAATGTAAATCAGAAAATATTGCATGAGGCCACCACTAGATGGGGCCAAGTATCATAGGAATTTCCTATATTACTTAGCTCCATCTAGGGGCCAAATTGAGTATTTTCCATATAAAATAAATTATTTACATTCAAGGAGCACGGGATATAGCCTACTTATTACTAAACAGACAGAATAAAGCTGAGTTTTAGGGGTTGATTTGAATGTAAATCAGAAAATACTGCATCAGGCCACTAGATGGGGCCAAGTATCATAGGAACTTCTGTATTACTTAGCTCCATCTAGGGGCCAAATTGAGTATTTTCCATATAAAATAAATTATTTACATTCAAGGAGCACGGGATATAGCCTACTTATTACTAAACAGACAGAATAAAGCTGAGTTTTAGGGGTTGATTTGAATGTAAATCAGAAAATACTGCATCAGGCCACTAGATGGGGCCAAGTATCATAGGAACTTCTGTATTACTTAGCTCCATCTAGGGGCCAAATTGAGTATTTTCCATATAAAATAAATTATTTACATTCAAGGAGCACGGGATATAGCCTACTTATTACTAAACAGACAGAATAAAGCTGAGTTTTAGGGGTTGATTTGAATGTAAATCAGAAAATATCGCATCAGTCCACTAGATGGGGCCAAGTATCATAGGAATTTCCTGTATTACTTAACTCCATCTAGTGGCCACATGGAGTATTTTCCATAAAAAAATCAATGATGCACAGGATATAGCCTACTGACATTTGTCGTTGCCCCCCCAATCGGACAGAACGAATATACAAGTACTGAGCAAATGGCTATGCAGATCCTTTATAAATCAAATCCTTTGTGTACGACCACCGATATTGAAATATGTGAGGCTCCATTAGAAAGACTTTCCCTTATTTTCAGTCCTGCTGACAACGGATATACCAGACAGGGCATTAAATCTTCAATGGGGCCACCTATAGAAATATAAACCTTACATGGGTTCAAGCAATCCCCTACTCCACCAAAGAAGAGCAATTGTATTTCCATCTATCTGTTGCAGATTTTCTCTTGGTGTCCTTAAACCATCATCAGGTGACAGTTGCGTTTACCTTTTAGTATTAATTAGTGAATTTAGAAGGATCTACAAAACTTTTTTTTTTTTATTAGAATAAGATTGTGAAGTTGAAAATGAGACATTACCAAAAGTTGCCCCAGATTAGCCGCATTACCTGTCCTTCTTGGAGGCTTGTGGGAAGAGGCGGAGGACCTCCTGGTGGATCACATCAACCTGCTGGGTGTCCTTCAGTTTGATCTCCAGGAGGTAACCTTTACCGAATTTGCTCTTCAGATGCTGGATGGATCCGATACACCTGAGAGATAAAATGCTGTGATGTATTATCTCTTTCTTTTATACCCTTCTACATCAAATGGGAAGTCAATCAGCCGCAGCTCAAGAAACCCCTGGCATCCTCTGTAGAAACCCTTGGGTCCCTGGGAACCCTAGCTGAGAATAGTTGTACCAAGGGCACATGACTTAACCACTTGCCGACCGCCAACCGCAGATTGATGGCGACAAGGTGGTTCGATATCGCAAACTGCTGTCATATGACGGCGGCTGCGAGATTGTGCACTGTGAGCGCGCGCCGCCGGAGGCGCGCTGGCACTTACTGTGTCCGGGGAGGGGCCAGGGAGCGGGTAAGGCGGACTCGACCCGTGGAGGTCTATGTATGTAAACACGGATCTCCGTTCTGTGAGATGGGGAAGGGCTGTGATCACAGCCTTCCTCTATATGGAAGCCGTAATAACTCCCCTCCCCCTGCCAGCCCAGCCCCCATACAGTTAGAACGCCCAGGGAACACAGTTAACCCTTAGAGCGCCCCCTCCAGGTTAACCCCTTCACTGCCAATGGCATTTACACAGTAATCAGTGCATTTTTATAGCAATGATCGCTGTATGAATGCCAATGGTCCCAAAAAAGTGTCAAAATGTTCCGACATGTCCGCTGCAATATTGCAGTACCGCTAAAAAAAATTGCCGCCATTACTAGTAAAAAATAAAAATAAAAAATAAAAACCCCAGAAATGAATTCTCATCATCGGTAAACACGGCAACTTTTGCGCAAACCAATCAATAAACGCCGATTGCGATTTTTTTTTTATCACAAATATGAGGAAGAATATAAATCGGCCAAAACCGATGAAAAAAATGTTTTTTTATATTTTTTTTTGGATTTGTATTTTAGCAAAAAGTAAGAAATTTGGGTTTTTTTGCAAAATTGTCGCTCTTCTTTTGTTTATAGCGGCGATCAGAAATGACGCAGAGGTGATCAAATACCACCAAAAGAAAGCTCTATTTGTGGGGAAAAAAGGACGCAAATTTTGTTTGGGTACAACGTCGCACGACCGCGCCATTGTCAGTTAAAGCGACGCAGCGCCCAATCGCAAAAAGTGTTCTGGTCCTAAAGTGTGAAATCCTTCCAGGGCTGAAGTGGTTAATTATGTTTCAGATTCATTCTCAATGCATTAAATCAGGACTCGGTCCTGATGTTTGTTCTCTCACCTGAGGTTCCCAGACACCATGATTGCCACGCGGTCGCACACAGCCTCCGCCTCCTCCATATAGTGTGTGGTCAGGATAGCGCCTCTCTCCTTGTTCTTGAAAGCCGCTCGGATGGCTCTCCTTCAGTAGACAAGAAACACGGTGTCACAGCGACTATTGGTTATAGACACCAATGATTGGAAAACATCTTAAAGCAGAGACATTAGCTGCTGAGCCCTATGACTTATATGAAGGGAAGTAAAGCACTGATCCAGAAACCTGGAGTATCTGAGTGCCAGGAAGCCATGATGACCACAAATGGACATCTGGAAGGTAAATAGTCTTCCGTCTGGTCTGCTGTTGGGCACCCAATTCCAACATCTCTGAATCACAGCTAGAGAATGCCCCACCCTTGCTAGCGTTGGCATGTTGTATTGCCAAATTTGTCAACGTGGATGAGGTCTGGCCTTCCCCATGTGGGGTGAAGGATACAGAAAGGATCACTGGATGGCCGCACTCCAAGCGAATGAATCTTTATTAAAATCCATACAGTCAAAGGCACAATACGATTCCAATGGGAGCTGTTGTAGAAATGTAGGATGTGTATTATGTATTGTCACAGTGTCTCCCAGTGTTGGTTTACCGATATTCTCTGTGTACAGTGAATACGGCTTTAACCGATATTGAGGAAAGGCCATTTACAATGGAAACCTTCCATTATTTGATAACTACACGCTACCCGCCTGATCATCCCGGCCGGCAGGAGCCCTGAGCGGTTAACGCTGGAGCAAACGCTGGCCCGGATCTTTGAGGTGCGATGCATGTTCTGTGGCGTGGGTGTATTACCGTCAATCGGGGGGCCCCTGTATTATGTACAGATTGATCTGCTTGGTGGTGATTTACTTGCGTTATGGAAGGTATTGCCTTTTATGTAAGGATAATGATCTGTAAGCTTTCTGTGGCATCTGATCAATGTGACAGAAATCTACAGCTATATTCCTTTGTGCATAATTTACCCTTTAATGGAACAGTAGTATAATCGCTATGGAGTATAGGTCATAGAGCTGTATAATCGCCATGGAGTATAGGTCATAGAGCTGTATAATCGCCATGGAGTATAGTTCATAGAGCTGTATTTGATAGCGTTTCGTTGTAATGGCAGTTCGAGGTTTTGCATGCATGGCGTTTTGCTTGGAGGCCCTCTGTCAGAAAGCGCATTGGTTTCAATGGAGGCCATGTTTTCACATGGCTTTCATTGTTATCTGGAGACAGCTGTTGCTCATACAGGCCGGCCAATCCCCATGCATGCATGCCTCTCCTATTCTATCGTTTGAATATAAACAAGTGTGTCATTGGTTGGTGGTTTGCATTGAGCTCATGTCATGTGACTGTGCCTTGGAGGCTGATTGGCTGATTGTGAAGCCACCAAGTCTCTTTGTTATCCCTGTCTGATTCCTATAAATAAAGCCTGAAAGCTCGGCCACCCAGGACTGCCCTGTTTATGCAGCAGAGCCTGCAGCCTTTGATGGACTCACGTACAGGTTGGAGGGAATAATCCGCTTGGAGCGGGTGTGGTTCCTTATATGCATCTACGTGGAGTGAAGGGTGACTGAATCAATGGACTAAATTTAATCAAAAGTGGACAACCCCTTCAAGGTATTAAGTCCTCCATCATCTTGTGAGAAGACTCACCAAAACCTTTGTTGTCCTTTTGGGTCCAAACCAGTGGAAGCTTCATCCAGGAGAACGATGGTGGGATTACCCAACATGCTGATGGCAAAGCACACCTAAAGAAGAACATAGAAGATGTAAAATGGCAATTCCAGGTTCTATCATGTTTATTTTCTCATGCAAATGTGCCAAAACTACCCAACCACAATATACTGTATATGTTAAGAAGACAAACAGCACCAGGCTTGAACCAGTGCTCTACAGGAACGCCGCCACTTTGATCCAACACCATTCAAGACAACGACGCACCTTTCTGGAGACCCCAGCTGAAAGCCTCCTGGTGGGTTTTTGCAGATGATCCTTCAACTCCAGAGCTTCGGCCACCCTACAAAGACAACAATAGCAATCCAATTGTGCTTTATAGGACCCAGTTATTGATGAATTTGTTTATACATATGGAAAACAAAATATATCATGAATGGGGGTACAAGATTGTGAGCCATCTGAAGGAAGGAGATGGGGGACAGAACCATTCTTTGACAAATATGAGCAACAATAGGGCAAGAAAGATATAAATGATTTATTTATGGCTCTATGTAGAGGAGATAAGGGTGACGCCACATCAGATTAGATGGGGGAACCATCAATGACAAACACTAAGGAGGGAAAGTTCCTGGAAGTCACACGTCTCTGCAAAACCCTGTAAGAAGCTGTATGACAGACTCAGCCCAGGCTTCAACCAGGCCACGCCCCCAACCAGGCCATGTGCTTCACTCCACCCACGGAGCTTAGTCATGGGTTGCTTAGTTCCTAAGCTCTGTGGGCACAGCCTGGTTGGAGTCCAGGCTGAGGCTGTCATACACCTTCTTGTGGGGTTTTGCAGAGATGTGCGACTTTCTGGACTTTTCTCTTCCATTAGATATGTAGAGCTTGGACGAGCTCTGTTCTTGTCTGCACCCCAAGCGGTTGCTACATAAGAGGACCTAGTGGAGCATTGAGTAGCACCTGTAAATTTAGTTTGGGTCACAAACAATTTGGAGGGGCAGAGGAAGTCAAGTCAGGCACCTCCTGATAGGCATTATAATGAAGATTTTGTGCATGACTCAATTTACCGTTTGATAGCGCGGTCTGTGTCTTCTTTATTCATGCCCTTGATGGCGGCGGAGATCTCTAGATGTTCCTTCACGGTGAGATTGGGCCACAAGGAGTTGTGTTGGGGGCAGTAGCCCAGTGTTGCAGAGTTTCCTGCATTGCCCAGTACCACCTATAGGGGGCAGTCAGGGAAGGTGAGAATGGAGACATCAAGAGGGCCCATAAGTAGAATTGCATGTTGATTGTTGAGTATGTGAAGGGTAACTTTTCTTCCACTTCCTATCTCTTTAGGGTCATTTACCTTTTTATTGTGGGAGTCAATTAGTTACTGCTTTGGTCTACCTTATAACCACGACAGGTCTTAGAAGTTCCCCCAGCACCCCTGTAAACAAGCCCTCCGCCCCTGCTGATTTCCCGCCTCACCTGTCCAGCTGTTGGCTTCATCTCTCCCGCCAGAATCAGCACAGATGTGGTCTTCCCGGCTCCATTGGGCCCCAGAAGTCCCAGGACTTCACCTTCAGGAGAAAAAAAAATTGCCCAAGAACCAATGAATCTCTCATTGGACCTCTTATGCAAAAGTATTTATGAAAGATCTCTATTTCCTCCTAGCGACCAATCAGATCCTTTGCTTCATTCCACTAAAACAATCTAAGAGGAACGATCGTCTTTTCAGTATTGTTAGATTTAAGTGAAGAAGGGAAGAGCTGCAAACAATCTAGGGGCATTTCCTTTCCATGTCCAGGGTTTGTCATGCACCTGATGGAGGAGTCTGTCTTGTGCAGGAAGCAACCACTCTTACGACCCTGGGGAACCCCTGATAGAGCAGACAGAGGGTTCCAGAGCACAGAGGGGCACGAGGGCTGGACTGGAACACTGGTGGCGAGATAGGTCCGTCAGAGGCTCGTGCGGGTGTAGAGTAGCGAGGCAGGCTGAAGTCGGCAACTGGCAAGCGGTACAGAAGGACCAGGCAGAAGGGTCGTCAGGTGCAATCAGGGTCGTTAACAAGCAGGCAGCGAGGTACAAAGGGATCAGGCAGAAGAATGGTCGTGGGCAAGCTGGGGGTCGGTGCAGGCGGAAGTCAATCAAGGTCAAACAAGCCAGGTCTCAGGAACAGGTCAGGATACAGATTCAAAGGATAGGTAGCTCCCCGGATACACTCCAACGCTGTAGAACGGACAGCACAGACTGCAGGGCTACTCAGCCTTAAATAGGCCGTTTGGCACCGTTTCCGGCGCGTGCGTGCGCACGGGAGCGCGCGAACACGCAGAGGCCGCGCACCACCGCGGAACAGTAAGAGTCCCCTCCAGGTCCTCTAACAGGGTTAGACTCAAGGAGGAATTTACCTTTCTTGACACAGAATGAAATGTTTCTGATGGCCGTCCTCTTCTTTTTCTTCCCAAAACATTTGGAGATCCCTGACCTCTCCTTAAACTCTTTGCGCAAAGCGTCCACGAGGATGGTCGGGCTCTAAAGGGGAATAAATACAATTTAAAGTAGAAGTCTGGGCTACGCTTAAAACTGCCTCCACCCCCTTCTAACTCCTAAGCTAACTACCCTGTAGAAGGAAGATGCTTTACCTTTTCTTGGGGTGCTCTGGTCCAGTCATGTGATTGGCTGCCAGCAGACAGCTTCAGGGGAGAGGAAGGACAGCCAACAATGGATGCCCCATGGTAAGCCTATGGGGGAGGTCACTGCCCAGGCATTCCATCTGTTACTGCTCTCTCCTCTCCCGTGAAGCCGACCGCTGGGGCGATCATGTGATCAGACCTGCTTACCCTGAGAATAGGTAAGTACAGTATCTGACAAAAGTAAGTACACCCCTTCCATTTGTGTAAATATTTTCTTCTATCTTTTCATGTGACAACACTGAAGAGCTGACACTTTGCTACAATGTAAAGTAGTGAGTGTACAGCTTGTATAACAGTGTAAATTTGCTAGTGCCCTCTCCTCTCTCGTCATTGTCTACCTTACGGACCCGTCACTGGAGGGGGTATCCGAATGGTACCCCGTAGGTAACAACCGACAGGAAGGAGAGGGGACTTCGACAGACGACCGTCGGTTAGTGTACTGACCTGGTCTCGTGGGGTTCTTTTCCATTTCGTAGAAGGAAGATGTCCCATCAATCGAATCCTCAATCTTCCCCCACCTCCGTCAAAATTCGCATCGGGTCTGAAGATGAAATTTAACATAAATAAGGGGAAATCTCGGGCTGGTAGGAGCACCTGCGAAACGCGTTTCTCAAATTCCTCTCCAGTCCCTAGAGGTTTA
>BLSH010442601.1:25097-39279 GCA_018402905.1 Glandirana rugosa | reverse complement strand
GGAATAGTGCCCCATCATTGGTATCACTGGGAGGAATAGTGCCCCATCATTGGTGTCAGTGGGAGGAATAGTGTCCATCATTGGTGTCAGTGGGAGGAATAGTGCCCCAGCATTGGTCTCAGTGGAAGGAATAGTGTCCCATCATTGGTATCAGTGGGGGGAATAGTGTCCCATCATTGGTATCAGTGGGAGGAATAGTGCCCCATCATTGGTGTCAGTGGGAGGAATAGTGCCCCAGCATTGGTATCAGTGGGAGGAATAGTGTCCATCATTGGTGTCAGTGGGAGGAATAGTGTCCTATCATTGGTATCAGTGGGGGGAATAGTGCCCCATCATTGGTATCAGTAGTAGGAATAGTGCCCCATCATTGGTATCAGTGGGAGGAATAGTGGCCCATCATTGGTGTCAGTGGGAGGAATGGTGCCTCATCATTGGTGTCAGTAGGAGGAATAGTGCCCCATAATTGGTATCAGTAGGAGGAATAGTGCCCCATCATTGGTATCAGTGGGAGGAACAGTGCCCCATCATTGGTTTCAGTGGGAGGAATAGTGCCCCATCATTGGAGTCAGTGGGAGCAATAGTGTCCCATCATTGGTGTCAGTGGGAGGAATAGTACCTCATCATTGGTCTCAGTGGAAGGAATAGTGTCCCATCATTGGTATCAGTGGGGGGAATAGTGTCCCATCATTGGTATCAGTGGGAGGAATAGTGCCCCATCATTGGTATCAGTGGGAGGAATAGTGCCCCATCATTGGTATCAGTGGGAGGAATAGTGTCCCATTATTGGTGTCAGTGGCAGGAATAGTGTCCCATCATTGGTGTCAGTGAAAGGAATAGTGTCCCATCATTGGTGTCAGTGGGAGGAATGGTGCCCCATCATAATGACCCCAAACACCTCCAAGACGACCAGTGCCTTGCTAAAGAAGCTGAGGGTAAAGGTGATGGACTGGCCAAGCATCTCCAGACCTAAACCCTATTGAGCATCTGTGGGGCTCCTCAAATGGAAGGTGGAGGAGCGCAAGGTCTCTAACATCCACCAACTCTGTGATGTCGTCATGGAGGAGGGAAAGAGGACTCCAGTGCCAACCTGTGAAGCTCTGGTGACCTCCATGCCCAAGAGGGTTAAGGCAGTGCAGGAAAATAATGGTGGCCACACAAAATATTGACACTTTGGGCCCAATTTGGACATTTTCACTTTTGTTGCCAGCGGTTTAGACATTAATGGCTGTGTGTTGAGTTATTTTGAGGGGACAGTAAATTTACACTGTTATACAAGCTGTGCACTCACTACTTTACATTGTAGCAAAGTGTCAGCTCTTCAGTGTTGTCACATGAAAAGATAGAAGAAATGGGAGGGGTGTACTTACTTTTGTCAGATACTGTATATTAAGGAGGTCAAATTTTTTCGCTATAAAGTCACCATAGACCACAGAGGTCGTATCTTAGCAAACTCCCACACCATATGAATGAAAGTCCCTTCCGCCCCAGACATTTGTGACCTACTGCAGATATGCATACAAAATAATCTGAGCGGTGTGCAGTGCATCTGATGGAGGTACCTAAGCGGGATCATCCAATCCGATGAAGAAATGACAGAGCTGATGTTAGGTGTCCAGCACCTCCTGCCCCATCTCCTATGACAACTCTGCTACAAAGCCCACCCGTCGAGACCTAGCAATCAACCTATGATTACACATGTGCAATTCGTTTTCCTTCCCAATTCGTTTTTCTTTTAAATTTCGACAAATTCGTTAATTCGGAAATACCCGAATTAACGAAAAACAGAATTTTTCCAAATATTCGAAAATTCATACATGTGTAAATTCGAAAATTCCTAAATTCATTAATTGAAATTCGAAAATCCGAAAATAAGAGCGAAAATTCAAAAGAACAAAAATCCGAAAACCCAAAAAACAAACTAATAATGACTTAACTGTTACTAACTATTAAATTATAGGTATTGGAATTTCCTTTCAAATTTGGCTGTTAGCGAACGTAACGAATACAAATTTATCTGAAGTTAAGAATTATCCGAAATAACGAATGCCGTATCTAAACAAATGGGATGTAACAAATTAATAATAGAAATAAATAACATTTATTATTATTTATTATTAATTCCTTCCGTTCCATTTGTTTAGATGCGGCATTCGTTATTTCGGATAATTCTTAACTTCGGATAAATTCGTATTCGTTACGTTCGCTAACAGCCAAATTTGAAAGGAAATTCCAATACCTATAATTTAATAGTTAGTAATGGTTAAGTCATTATTAGTTCGTTTTTCGGGTTTTCGGATTTTCGTTCTTGTTTTTGGATCTTCATTCTTTTGAATTTTCGCTCTTATTTTTGAATTTTCGGATTTTCGAATTTACAAATGTATGAATTTTCTAATTTATGAATATACCTATAATTTAACCACTTCAGCCCCAGAAGGATTTCCCACGTTAGGACCAGAGTACTTTTTGCGATTCAGCACTGCGTTCATTTAACTGACAATTGCGCGGTCGTGCGACATTGGACCCAAACGAAATTTGCGTCCTTTTTTCCCCCACAAATAGAGCTTTCTTTTGGTGGTATTTGATCCCCTCTGCGTCATTTCTGATCACCGCTATAAACAAAAGAAGAGCGACAATTTTGCAAAAAAAAACAAATTTTCTTACTTTTTGCTAAAATACGAATCCAAAAAAAATATAAAAAAAAACATTTTTTTCCATCGGTTTTGGCCGATTTTAATTCTTCCTCATATTTTTGGTAAAAAAAAAAAAATCTCAATCGGCGTTTATTGATTGGTTTGCACAAAAGTTGCCGCCTTTACAAACGATGAGAATTAATTTCTGGGGTTTTTACAATTTTTTTTTTACTAGTAATGGCGGCGATCTGCGATTTTTAGCGGGACTGCGATATTGCGGCGGACATGTCGAACATTTTTGACACTTTTTTGGGACCAATGACATTTATACAAAAATGTAAATATCCACTGATTACTGTGTAAATGTCATTGGCAGTGTAGGGGGTTAACCTGCAGGGGGCAGTGAAGGGGGTCACTGTGTTCCCTAGGCGTGTTCTAACTGTGAGGGGGCTGGGCTGTCAGGGGCATAAGAGATCTAACTGATCCCAGTGACCGGAATCAGTAGATCTCTGACATGCCGCCTGACCGAGCGGGGGAGCGCCGGCGGTTCCCTGTGTTTCTCCTCTCCTAAACAATCCCGGCTCGATGGCGGACATCGGATCCGCCCGAGCCGCCCGCCGCGGGCACACTCCTGCAGAGTGCGGTGGGCACGAGACGGCGATTGGCGCTACAGCGCCACTCTGCAGCAGTAAACGTACGCGAGCCGGTCGATAACCGGTTAATAGTAATAGTTCATTATTATTTAGCTAGATATTATTTCAAATTTTCAGATTTTCTTTCTTATTTTCGAATTTCGCAAATTTACGAATTGCGATCATAACGAATGACCTGAAAGACTAAAAAAAAAAAACGAATGAAACGAAAATGAACACTTTTTTTTTGGCAGTGCACATGATCCCCAGGCCCCGCTGCCATATAATACCTGGAAATTCGTTTAGCTGGATCAGGGTCCAAAAGGGCCCTTTCCATGGAAGTATTTTGAACCTGAAACCCCCCCCCCCACCCAAACTGGCATAGGTGTGCATTAGGGTGTGCACCCAAAGCTCAAACACCTGGTACCAATCACTATCTGTGTTCATTCAGAAAGGGAAGGGGCCTTTAAAATGACATATTTACTGTCCCCTTCCCCCCACCCTGTGCGCACGCCTATATGTAGCGGCATGACGCAGCAGAGCATATGGAAAATGCCTCAGGTTTTATTATGTTATAATTCATATAGGAAACGGAAAGAACAATAATGAAAAATCAACTTTTTTTATTTTATTTTACAATATCCATGTACAATGAAACCCGACAATAACTGAGTAAAATAAGCTGCTATGTATCACTGCATTGTTAGGAATATTTGTGTGTCTGCTGGGTTGTCCCTGCTATCCGGGCAATCAGGACAGAATATTAGAGACTTATAAATTTGATAGTAAAATATTGTATAAAATATATATAAAAAATATATAGAAAGTTTCCTCCCATTTTTGTAAAGGTTTACCCTTCATAAAATATATACCCGCCAACTATTTTTTGAACCCTTGTTTGCCCCCTCTCTCCCCCTCCCAAGAAAGAAATATATGTTATAAAAGTAGAGTAACTGAATGAACGCAATATAATCACTAAGCTCTCTATTAAAAGAACAATAGATAGAAAATGAATGTTCTTTAGGCTATTTCTTTCTTCCGAATGAATGTTCTATTAATATGGGCAGCAGTAACGTACCACAGTATGGCCACTAGATGGAGCTGAATCTGTAACAAGAGTTACAACGTAAAAATTCTAGAGAACACTAGAGGGAATAAGCAGATAAAAGGTAACCAGCGGTTAATGACTGTCAAGGGCACCTGGGGTCAGGTGACAGATGCGCACCGCAGGAATGTTAATCGCACCGCAGAAGTGCGAAGGTTTGCGAAAGGTTGTGGACCTATGGCTGACTGCTGCTAATGAGTTCCAGCTGAAACGGGAAGAGGGCCCCCCCTCTGGAGCACAGACACTGAAACTCGGGGAGCTAGTGCATCGGTTTCTCCAGGGCGTGGAATCTAAGAGCCAGTGGGTGTTCACCAGAGCCTCTAGTGGCGAGGATGGATTTGGCTGCAACTGGATCCAGGTCGCGGCCCCCGTGTCCCCTAGCTCAGTGGTTCTCAACCCTTTCCTCAAGTTTCCCCAACGGGCCATGTTTTCGGAATTTCTCTTAGATAAAATAGCTGTCCAAAATACCAAACCATTGACTCTGATTTAAAGCACCTGTGTAAGGTAAAGGAAAACCTGCAAACATGGCCTGTTGGGGGTACTCGAGGACAGGGTTGAGAACCACTGCTCTAGCTCACACTCGGCTGGCTACAGGTGGAAGCAGCAGCACAGGAATAGCAAGAATAGTCAGAGGAATAGCAAAAGGTCGGGGCTACAAGTAGACAGGAGAAACCAAGAACAAGCCGAAGAGCGAGGTATCAGGCAGGCAGGGATAGTCAGACAAGCCAAGGATCAGTACACGGATAAGACTCAGAGCAAATGAAGGAGACAACCACACACAAGCCAAACACGGCCAAACGTTGATCAGCAATGCAGCCCTGCACTGGCAGGTGTTATATCCTGTTACCAATTAAGGCCTGGGGTGGAGCCCAGCTGAGGAGGGCCTACTAAAGCACACAGGTGAGGGAGGTCCGGCCTCTAACTGGACACACGCAGCAAGGTAGGCAACAGATAAGATGTGAACGTTTGCTGTGGTTTCATGACAATGACTGATTGGTAAATTTAAAGTGATATTAAGCACTTAAGGACCGAGCCTCTTTTTGAGATTCGGTGTTTACAAATTAAAATCAGGTTTTTTTTTGCTACAAAATTACTTAGAGCCCCCAGACATTATATATTTTCTTTCTGACACCCTAGAGCAGCCTTTCTCAACCTTTTCAACACCGAGGAACCCTTGAAATAATTCTCCGGTCTCCTGCTAAAAATTAAAAATCTACAACTCGTGGTACATCAGTGTGATGGTCAATGGGAAGAATGCTCCTTACACTTGTGGTCAATGGGAAGAATGCTCCTCACACTTGTGGTCAATGGGAAGAATGCTCCTTACACTTGTGGTCAATGGGAAGAATGCTCCTTACACTTGTGGTCATTGGGAAGAATTCCCCCTTACAGATAGCTAAAAAGATCAATGGTATCATTGGGAATTTATCTGTGAGGTAGAAATTGACCATTGGTCAAGGAACCCCTAGCAACCTCTGGAGGAGCCCTAGGGTTCCACGGAACCACAGTTGAGAAACCCTGCCCTAGAGAACAAAATGGCGGTCATTGCTATGCTTTATGTCACACAGTATTTGCACAGCGCTCTTACAAGTGCAATTTTTTTGTGAAAAAAATTCACTATTTTGTTTTAAAAAATAAGACAACAGTAAAGTTATCACAATTTTTTTTTCTATATTGGGCAAGATAATGTTTCGCCGAGTAAATTGATACCCAACATGTCATGCTTCAAAATTGTGCCCGCTAGTGGAATGGCGACAAACTTTGGAGCTTAAAAATCTCCATCGGCAAGTTTAAACATTTCCACAGGTTACCAATTTAGAGTTACAGAGGAGGTCTAGTGCTAGAATTATTGCTCTCGCTCTAACGACCGCGGCGAACACCGTTTTCATATGCGGGCGGGACTTCCACCTGCGTGTGAACTCCGCGGGATGGGGCGCTTTTCATTTTTTTTCTTATTTATTTTACTTTTAATATTTTTATTTTTACACCGACCTTTTTTAAAAAAAAAATTGGGATCACTTTTATTCCTATTACAAGGAATGTAAACATCCCCTGTAATAGAAAAAAAAGCACGACAGGACCTCTTTAATGTGAGATCTGGGGGTCAAAAAGACTCAAAAAGAATGCAATTTAAAAAAAGAAAAAAAAATTGTCATTTGAAAAATATAAATAAAATAATTTCCCCTTTAAGAGCATTGGGCGGAAGTGACGTTTGACGTCGCTTCCTCCATTCAATGCTATGGAGCAGAGTGGGGGACCATCTTACCCTCATTCGCCATACAGACTCTAAGGTGAGAGGACGCGATCGTCTCCGCCGCTACCAATGGATCCGGTAGGTGGCAGGGACGACCGGAGCGCAATGGGAGGGGGTCACCTCCCCGCCCCCGATAACAGTGATCTCGCTGCGAATCCGCCGCAGGGACCACTTTTATCGGACCGCCTGCCATTTAAGAGGATACCGGGGTTATGGTAGCTATGTGATGCCATAAAAACGGTATTCAACGGCAAAGTACTGACGTAAAACGACGGCGGCTGGTCGTTAAACAGGTCATACTTACCTGCTCTGTGTAAAGGTTTTGCACAGAGCAGCCCCGATCCTCCTTTTCTCGGGTCCCTCGCCGGTGCTCCTGGCCCCTCCCTCCTGTCAAGTGCCCCCACAGCAAGCAGCTTGCAATGGGGGCACCCAAGCAGGCTCGCTCCCACAGCTCTGCATCCCATTTAATTTATAGAGCCGTGGCTCTGCCCCATACCCTCCCTCTCCGCATTGGCTCCCTATCTGTGATTGGCCATTGGCTTCCGCTGATGTCTCAGCCAATGAGGAGGGAGACGTAAGTATTAGGGGGGTGCTGCACAGAGAAGGTTTTTATTTTACAAACTCTTTAACCACTGGTTACAATTACTTTCTATTTCCCTCTAGCGTTCTCTAGAATTGTTACATTGTATCTCTTTGTTGCAAAGACGTTACGTATTCCCAATGCTCCTCAGCTCCATCTAGTGGTCATAATGTGGTATTTTACTACTGCCCATAATAAAAGAACATTCATTCAGATAAGAAAAAAGCCCAAAGAACGTTTGTTTTTGCCCAACTCACGTAGAATGAATGTACATGCAAATTTGCAATGTGAATTTTTTTGAACAGACGCCTGAAACGCGGCTCAAAATTCTACAAAATAGTTCTGTTAAATTTGAAAGGAAAGTTTACTCTGCATAGTAATGTAGCACCTCACCCCCTCTCTGGTTACATGATATGCTGATATGTCAGTATATACTGTATACAGGCACATATAATGGTTTGGCTTCCTCCTAAGGAATACTAAAGGAGGTCTCAGACACTTGTCATGCGTTCCTCGCTGGTCAGGTGACTTGATTTCGGCTTCCCCCACGATGTCCATCTCAGTGCAACTTCTAAGGCAGAAGGTTCAGCCGCACACACAAGGCACAGAGTCCTAATAATACCATTATAGACAATGTTATATCTCTTCACTCCTCAGGTGTTTCCATTGGAATGATGACTCTAGGTGGAAGTCTTCCTTCTCCTGTTCTTTGGCCAACTCAAGGAAAACCTGTTAGTAATCAAACAACAAAGACTAAGAACCTTCTTACCAAACCTTACATTCATGAACATGGCCAGGAAAATCAAGCAAGTTAGTAAAGATAATGGTTTTGATTGTTTTTCCTTGCCCCTGCTGTCCCCTGAGACCCTTATTAGATTTCCTAACCATCTACTGTACATAACAAAATAAATCACAGCAAGAAAGTAAGGATGTTATCACCATGTTTGTCAGTGTTCATCGGATATCAGTGCCATTACCTGCTCGAGGGTGGACTGGGAGAAGCTGTACTCCTCCAGGTTATACGTTTGTTTAGCTGTGTAAAGAAAATACACAAAGATCAGCGACCTTCGTACCGTCCTGTGAGATCCTTCACATTCATCTTCAGCTCCATTACCAGCTGTATAATCTTACCATTCTCCAAGTGTAGGAAGGCCTGGGACAGAGACTGGACGTTATCCATTGGGATCTTATAGACCAACAAGGAGGAGAACCTGCGGGGTAAAGACCGACATTCAATGGAAACATTCAATCACTAAACCCAAAAAGTCTATAAAGTAAAGGTCATCCAAGAAGAACCTGCGGGGTAAAGACTGACATTCAATCACTAAACCCAACAAATCTATAAAATAAAGGTCATCCAAGGAGAACCTGCGGGGTAAAGACCAAAATTCAATCACTAAACCCAACAAGTCCATAAAGTAAAGAACATCCAAGGAGAACCTGCAGGGTAAAGACTGACATTCAATCACTAAATTCAAGAGGTCCATAAAGTAAAGGTCGTCCAAGGAGAGCCTGCGGGGTGAAGACCAACATTCAATCACTAAACTCAACAAGTCTATAAAGTAAAGGTCATCCAAGGAGAACCTGCAGGGTAAAGACCAACATTCAATCACTAAACTCAACAAGTCCATAAAGTAAAGGTCATGCAAGGAGAACCTGTGGGGTAAAGACCAACATTCAATCATTAAACCCAACAAGTCCATAAAGTAAAGGTCATCCAAGAAGAACCTGCGGGGTAAAGACCGACATTCAATCACTAAACCCAACAAGTCTATAAAGTAAAGGTCATCCAAGAAGAACCTGCAGGGTAAAGACCGACATTCAATCACTAAACCCAACAAGTCCATAAAGTAAAGGTCATCCAAGGAGAACCTGTGGGGTAAAGACCAACATTCAATGGAAACATCCAATCACTAAACCCAACAAGTCGATAAAGTAAAGGTCATCCAAGGAGAACCTGTGGGGTAAAGACGAACATTCAATCACTAAACTCAACAAGTCCATAAAGTAAAGGTCATCCAAGGAGAACCTGCAGGGTAAAGACTGACATTAAATCACTAAATTCAAGAGGTCCTTAAAGTAAAGGTCATCCAAGGAGAGCCTGTGGGGTAAAGACCAACATTCAATCACTAAACCCAACAAGTCGATAAAGTAAAGGTCATCCAAGGAGAACCTGTGGGGTAAAGACCAACATTCAATCACTAAACCCAACAAGTCGATAAAGTAAAGGTCATCCAAGGAGAACCTGCAGGGTAAAGACCGACATTCAATGGAAACATCCATTCACTGAACCCAACAAGTGTCATCCATCACAACCATGTGTTGTAGTGCACTGCATAAGATTATTGTTCTGTACTTTGCTGACATATAATGGCAGTTTTGGCCCACCACAACTTTACTATGTGCTTTTGGTACTCCTCCCCCACCCTCCCCAATTTAACTCTAGTCTGTTTGGCTAATTCCTAGCCAGGCCCTCCTCATTTCTTTCATGTTCCCTCAGTCACAGTTAGTAATTCCCAGAGGCAGGCTTAGGAAAGGTATTGTCTTCTTGCACCTCAAAAGGCTAGAAAAACATCCTCTGTCCTGCAATCAGCTGGTGTACAATTGCGTTGGATTCAACTTCTGTGTTTTATTGAAGAGTTAAGCTGCCTGTGGATGGTGCCAAGTCAGCAGGTGACCATACTTTCTGGACAGGCTGGGTCTTAAGGAGGTATGCCAATGCATAAAGCGGCATTTGAAACAGAACAATTGGTTTAGGAATTGGACGGAGGATAACGTATCTTATTTACTCTATACATGGGTCCTATTATTAAAGGGATCTGGAAGATTGTGGTCTGTTGTTGCTGGGATCTAGGGGTCCCTTACCTCGTGATTTTGTCATATCCCAAGATCTAATAATGTGTCATGTAAATGATATGTTAGCACTGAGGACCAATCATTAAAGGGAGCCCAAGAATTGGTCAATAATGAGGTTAGAAGAATCAGTCATTACTGGAGATCTTGGAATCTTGCCCAGATTTAGCTACTTTACCTGTCCTGCCTGGTGGCTTGTGGGAAGAGGCGGAGGACCTCCTGGTGGATCACATCGGCCTGCTGGGTGTCCTTCAGTTTGATCTCCAGGAGGTAACCTTTACCAAATTTGCTCTTCAGATGCTGGATGGATCCGATACACCTGGGAGAGAAATGCTGTGTGGGTGGATAGGCAAAAGCAAAACTTATTTTTTTTAGTTTTTGATAGAGAAAGGAAGGATTAGACCAAGGTTTCTCAACCAGGGTTCCGTGGAACCCTAGGGTACCTCCAGAGGTTGCTAGGGGTTCCTTGAGCAATGGTCAATTTCTACTTCTCAGATAAATTCCAAATGACATCATTTATCTTTTTAGTTATATATAAGGGGGTAATTCTTCCCATTGACCACAAGTGTAAGGGGCATTCTTCCCATTGACCACAAGTGTAAGGAGCATTCTTCCCATTGACCACAAGTGTAAGGAGCATTGTTCCCATTGACCATCACACTAATGTATCAGGAGTTGTAGATTTTTAATTTTCAGCAGGGGTTCCCCAAGACCAGAGAATTATTTCAAGGGTTCCTCGGTGTTGAAAAGGTTGAGAAAGGAAGGGTTAGACCTTCAACTGAGTTTTTATTATGGACGGTGTAGCCGCCGAGGAGATTCACCCCATATGTACTGGAGACCCTACTCATCACAACAGAAAGTAAGAGGAAACTCAACATTTTTACCGTTGTATGATCTTTTGATGGTGACCAATGTTTTGGTGACAACTGTCACTTCTCTTGTTCCATAAATACATTGTTTCCACCTTTTAGACTGTGTGATTTTTTGATGAAATGTTAGTGTGTCACTACACTTATCACGGGAATTTTTATTAACTTAACGGTTTATGTACTTATTTGTGTGGTATATTGTCTGTTGATTGTCGCTATACATGTTTTTGATGACCCACACATATTTATTTAGCAAAATATTTATTGATTATTTATCTATTTATTATTTAGATCTCTTTTTGCACATTTGCACATGCTTTCCAATATCCATTAACACTTTGCTGTTCATTGTGAATCCATTTTCATTAATAATTTTGAGCACTTTTATGTTTATTTGCACATAGTTGCCCATTTGGATTTCCCATTGCATATTTGCACACTTTTTGGTACCATTAATATTTGTTTCATACTGGCAGAGCCACGCCCACTCTTTCCAAATTTTTCCCCATCATTTCAGACATCTAATCATAGTCGTCAGTGTGGGGGCAGCAGCTATTGGATTTTTTTGGCACAGAATTATATACTGAGGATTTTTTTTTGCACATTTGCACTTTTTTCTCTTGAAACATATTAACCACTCGCCGACCACCCGCCACAGCGTGACGGCGGCAGAGTGGCTCGTTATCGCAAACTGCCGTCACCTGACGGCGGCTGCGATAACTAGCATTGTGAGCGCGTGAGCACGCCTCCGGCAGTGTGCGCGCACTCACATTGCTAGTTATCGCAGCCGCGATTCGGGGGAGGGCAAGGGGGAGCGGGTAGGGCGGACTCGATCTCCACCGGCTACCCGCAATGGCCCCCCCGCAGTGAGAGAACGGAGGTCGGTGTATGTAAACACGGATCTCCGTTCTGACAGAGGGGGAAGGGCTGTGATCTCAGGCTTCCTGTATATGGAAGTCGTGATCACTCCCCTCCCCCTGCCAGCCCAGCCCCCATACAGTTAGAACACACTGAGGGAACCCAGTTAACCCTTAGAGCGCCCCCCTCCAGGTTAACCCCTTCACTGCCAATGGCATTTACATAGTAATCAGTGCATTTTTATAGCACTGATCGCTGTATAAATGCCAATGGTCCCAAAAAAAGTGTCAAAATGGTCCGACATGTCCGCCGCAATATCGCAGTCCCGCTAAAAATCGCAGATCGCCGCCATTACTAGTAAAAAATAAAAAAAAACACTAGAAATGAATTCTCATGGTTTGTAAACGCGGCAACTTTTGCGCAAACCAATCAATAAACGGCAATTGCGATTTTCTTTTTTTACCAAAAATATGAGGAGGAATATAAATCGGCCAAAACCAATGAAAAAATGTTTTTTATATTTTTTTTTGGTTTGTATTTTAGCAAAAAGTAAGAAAAAAATGTTTTTTTTGCAAAATTGTTGCTCTTCTTTTGTTTATAGCGGTGATCAGAAATGACGCAGAGGGGATCAAATACCACCAAAAGAAAGCTCTATTTATGGGAAAAAAAAGGACGCAAATTTTGTTTGGGTACAACGTCGCACGACCGCGCAATTGTCAGTTAAAGTGACGCAGTGCCGAATCGCAAAAAGTGCTCTGGTCCTAAAGTGTGAAATCCTTCCGGGGGGCTGAAGTGGTTAATATTCATTAGCAGCGCCACACCCACATTTTTTACCTTTTGTAGTAGAAAGGGAATCCCTCTCGCTTTGTTGAAATTTCCTCTCACTTCCAGGTGAATTTCCAAAACAGGAGACACATTAAAAAATCTTCTTGGTACCAAATTATATAATGTCTTTATTTGGCCACAATTGGGAAAATTTTCTTTAACATATCCGACAATAACTCGTGTTTGCAGACAGAGGCGTAACTAGAACCTTCAGGGCCCTGGTGCAAGAAATTATGAAGGGCCCCTCTGACCCCTGGCCAGGGCCCTTCCCTCTTCCCACTGATCCTGGGGCCCTTTACTCCCATTGCGGGTCCCTTTATTGCGGCCCCACCGAATAAACAAATAGTTGTGCGCCGAGCCTCCCATTCATTCAGAAATGGAAGTATAGTAAAAACAGTTTACTATGCTTCAGTTATGAATGAACCAATTGGTACCAATCACTGACTCTGTCCATTCAGAAAAGGAAGGAGCCGGTAAATGACAAATTTACCGACCCGTTTCCATCTCTCCATCATGACTCATCTTCTACAGGAGGGGGGAAGACAGCAGCTCTGTGGGGGGACACAGGGACCCTGGGAACAGCAGAAGACAAGTAAACTGGATAGGAGAGATGGTGGGGGCAGCATATAGAGGAACCAATCTCCTGCATTAGGAGGAAAATGTTGGAGATTGGTTCCTCTAAATGCCACCCCGCCATCCCTCCTATCCAGGTGTACAAGGGAGGCACACGGGCCCCCTGGAGCACGGGGCCCGGTTGCAATTGCAACCCCTGAAGTTACGCCCCTGTTTGCAGAGAAGTCTCCACCTCCAACCTCTGTGATACCAGAGCTAAGTAATCCATCATTACATTGTCCTTCCTCATCTCTCTACCATAAGGTTTTTGAGACTTATGGGGTAGGGTTCCCCCATGACACAGGTATTCCTGGATCAATGCTCTACAGACCATCCATGGAAGAAATCCTGACTTCCTCTGTGTATTCCTGGCTTCTTCAAAAGTTCCCCTGTCCCAGTCCTGGCATCGTTCCTTCTTCTCACCTGAGCTTTCCAGACACCATGATCGCCACGCGGTCGCACACAGCCTCAGCCTCCTCCATATAGTGTGTGGTCAGGATGGCGCCCCTTTCCCTGTTCTTGAAGGCCGCTCGGATGGCTCTCCTTAAATACAGAAGAAAAGCACAAGGTTTTGTACTTTGTATAATGCAGGAGTTGTAGGATTTAAATCAATACCATACATGGAGGAGACAGATGGGACTACAAGATCAGGCCGATGGGCACTAGCGCTGCTGTTTTGGAACACGAAAAGAAGACATAAATTCCTCTCGGTAGGCTCGCCGGAAGTTCTTGTCCCTTTCCCCGCGGTAGGACTGGTGTGTGATATACCTCCTCCGACTCCGACACACGCTGGCGCACCGCTAGTACCACAGACCTTTCGAGTCCACTCTTCTTCCTTGCTACGGTCCTGACCCTGTCCCCTTGAAAACTTCTTCGGTCCTTATGTGTCTCCTTCAGTCCTAAAGAAGGTACCTACCAGACATCTCGTAACTAGGTCCTTATGGACACAGTACCCCCTTGGGAT
>BLSH010442601.1:446-15158 GCA_018402905.1 Glandirana rugosa | reverse complement strand
AATGCTGGGGGTTATTATTGTGGAAACTGGCACCAATGATGGGGGTTATCATTGCAGAAACTGGCACTAATGATGGGGGTTATCATTGCAGAAACTGGCACTAATGATGCGGGGTTATTGCAAAAACTGGCATCAATGCTGGGGGTTATTATTGCAGAAACTGGCACTAATGATGGGGGTTATAATTTCAGAAACTGATGCCAATGCTGGGGGTTATTGCACAAACTGGCACCAATGATGGGGGTTATCATTGCAGAAACTGGCACTAATGATGCGGGGTTATTGCAAAAACTGGCATCAATGCTGGGGGTTATTATTGCAGAAACTGGCACTAATGATGGGGGTTATAATTTCAGAAACTGATGCTAATGCTGGGGGTTATTGCAAAAACTGGCACTGACGCTGGGGGTTATTATTGCAGAAACTGACACTAATGATGGGGGTTATTATTGCAAAAACTGGCACCAAGGCTGGGGGTTATTATTGCAGAAACTGGCACCAATGCTGGGGGTTATTGCAAAAACTGGCACCGATGCTGGGGGTTTGTCACGTACCTGATGGTGGACTCTGGCTTATGCAGAAGGCAACCTCTCTTACGGCCCTGGTTCCAGAACCCCTGATAGAGCAGACAGGGAGCGCTGGAGCACAGGGGAGCACGAGGACTGGATAGGACACTGGTGATGGTAAGATGTCGTCCAGAAGGTCGTTCAAGATGGAAGAGTAGTGAGACAGGCCGGGTCAATAACATGCGGGCTGAGCAGTACAGGAGGAGCAGGCAGTCGGGTGGTCAGGTGCAGGCAGTGTCGTTAACAGGCAGGCAGATTGAAGTACACAGGGATCAGACAGAAGAGTGGTCGTAGGCAAGCCGGGGGTCAGTGCAGGTGGAGTTCAAGCAGATGCAGGTTCAGGCCGGGTCACAGGTAACAGGTAGCTCAGAACGGGTCGCTCAGGAACACGGTAACGCTGTAGAGCGGACAGCACTTGCTACAGGAAACCCAGTGTTTAAATAGACCTGCCCAGCACCGTCTCCTCTGAGAGCGCGAGGAAACAACAATCAAATGCACGTCCTCAGCACAATCTTCTCCTAACAAGGTTATTATTACAGAAACTGGCACTAATGATGGGGGTTATTGCAAAATCTGGTATCAATACTGGAGGTTATTTTTGGAGAAACTGGCACTAATGATTGGGGCTATTGCAAAAATCGGCATCAATACTGGGGGTTATTTTTGCAGAAAGTGGCACTAATGATGGGGGTTATAATTGCAGAAAGTGACGCCAATGCTGGGGCTTATTGCTAAAACTGGCACAAATGCTGGGTGTTATTATTGCAGAAACTGGCACTAGTGATGGGGGCTAATTTTGCAGAAACTGGCACCAATGCTGGGGGTTATTGCAAAAACTGGCATCGATGCTGGGGGTTATTATTGCAGAAACTGTCACCAATGATGGGGGTTATCATTGCAGAAACTGAGGCCAATGCTGGGGGTTATGGAAAAAACTGTCATCAATGCTGGCGGTTATTATTGCAGAAACTGAGGCCGATTCTGGGGGTTATTGCAAAAACTGGCACTAATGTTGGTAGTTATTATTGCAGAAACTGGCACTAGTGATGGGGGCTAATTTTGCAGAAACTGGCACCAATGTCTGGGGTTATTGCAAAAACTGGCATCGATGCTGGGGGTTATTATTGCAGAAACTGTCACCAATGATGGGGGTTATCATTGCAGAAACTGAGGCCAATGCTGCGGGTTATGGCAAAAACTGGCACTAATGATGGGGTTATTATTTAAAAAAATGGCACTAATGGTGGAGGTTATGATTGCAGAAACTGGCACCAATGCTGGGGGGTTATTATTGCAGAAACTGACACCAATGCTGGGGGGTTATTATTGCAGAAACTGGCACCAATGCTGGGGGTTATTATTGCAGAAACTGACACCAATGCTGGGGGGTTATTATTGTGAAGCTGACACCAATGCTGAGATTATTAATGCAGCTACTGACACTAATGTTGGGGGTTATTATTGCATAAATTGGCTCCAAGGCTGGGGGGTTATTACGTAAACTGGCACCAATTCTGGTGGTTATTATTGGTGTTACTGACACCAATGCTGGGGGTTATTTTTGTGGAAACTGACACCAATGCTGGGAGTTAATACTGCAGAAACTGGCACCAATGCTGGGGGTTATTTTTGTGGAAACTGACACCAATGCTGGGAGATAATATTGCAGCAACTGGCACCAATGCTGGGGGTTGTTTTTGTGGAAACTGACACCAATGCTGGGAGTTAATACTGCAGAAACTGGCACCAATGCTGGGGGTTATTATTGCGGAAACTGGCACCAATGCTGGGAGTTAACCACTTCCCGCCCGCAGGACGTCTATTGACATCCTGGGGTTTCAGTGGTGATATCTCAATGATACCGGCACCTGCAGGCATCATTGAGGTATCATTTTTTAGAGCAGGCGATTCCCATCACCGTAAGAATGATCATAGCGGCAGGTCAGCCGCTTGATCGTTCTTACAGGTGGCGGGAGGGGACGTCCCCCCCCTCCCGCCTCCCTCCGGTGCTTCTCCCGACTCACCTGAGCGATCGGTGACCGGGAGAAGGAATCGCCTGCCGCCGGATGCTGGTGCCAGAGATTTCCGAGGGACAGATGTCCCTCGGTCATCTCTGTGGCTCTCGGAGGCCCGGGCGCACGTCGTGACGTCACTTCCGGGTCTCCGAAGTAAACAAGAGCCGTTAAAGGGGAAGGAAAGGCTGAAATTGTCAGTTTTTTTTCTGATCTCAGCCTTTCCAGCCTGTAGGATAGATGTAGGGTCTTATAGACCCTGCATCTGTCCATAAAGAGGACCTGTCACTCACTTTTCCTATTACAAGGGATGTTTACATTCCTTGTAATAGGAATAAAAGTGATCAAAAAAATAAAAATAAAGTGAAAGTGTCAAAATAAAAAAAATAAAAGTAAAATAAGAAATAAAAAAAAAAAAAAAAATTTAAAGCGTCCCGTCCCCGCGAGCTCGCGCACAAAAGCGAACGCATACGCAAGTTGCGCCCACATATGTAAACGGCGTCCAAACCACACATGTGAGGTATCGCCGCGTGCGTTAGAGTGAGAGCAATAATTCTAGCCCAAGACCTCCTCTGTAACTCAAAAAACCTAACCTGTAAAAATTTTTAAAGCAGCGCCTATGGAGATTTTTAAGTACCAAAGTTCGGCGCCATTCCACGAGTTTGCGCAATTTTAAAATGTGACATGTTGGGTATCTATTTACTCGGCATAACATCATCTTTCACATTATGAAAAAAATTGGGCTAACTTTACTGTTTTGTTTTTTTTTAATTCATGAAACTGTTTTTTTTCCAAAAAAAACGCGTTCGAAAAATCGCTGCGCAAATACCGCATGACATAAAAAGTTGCAACAACCTCCATTTTATTCCCTAGAATCTTTGCTAAAAAACCATATATAATGTTTGGGGGTTCTGAGTAATTTTCTAGCAAAAAAATGATGATTTATACATGTAGGAGAGGAGTGCCAGAAATGGCTCGGATGCGAAGTGGTTAATACTGCAGAAACTGGCACCAATGCTGGGGGTTATTATTGCAGCAACTGGCACCAATGCTGGGGGTTATTATTGCAGAAACTGGCACCAATGCTGGGTGTTATTATTACTGCTACTGATACAGATGCTGGAGGTTATTATTGTGGAAGTTGTCACCAGTACAGGGGGTTATAATTGCATGAAACGACAGCAATATTGGGGATATTATTCACCAATGTTGGGGATTATTATTGTAGAAGATGAAAGTATTGTAGGAGATTATTATCGCGCTCACTGACACCAATGGTGCACAGTTTGCCTTTTTTGCCCTGGGCACCAGATGACCTTGACCTGGCACTGCCTGAATAGAACACTGAGTGCCTCTGGTCTCTGTACACTTCACATGTTTTTTTTTTACTTTGATCGGAGTGCCCCTTTACTTACAATCACCAGGTGTCCGTATATAAATTCCAGATCCAAGTAATAAGGTTCATGAAGGTAAACCTAGGAAGAGAATATCATATTATTGTATTATACAAAGATTTCCAATCCCCTCACTATACCAAAGTCCACCAAAGGAACAAGCCCACCAATCAGAATCCTTGAATAAAGCTCTAGCTAAAACTAGAAAGTGAGGAAACTCTATCGGGTTTTCTTTATGTCCCCCTTGGGGAGATTCGCCCTCTCTATTTGTCCTGGTGACTGCTGCCACCGAGCCAGGAAGTGATGGGAAACCCAACATTCTGAGTTGTCACAGAACCGGGGGAAACCTTTTAATGGGGGCGCCCATCTTGGTAACACATGGGAAATCCCCTCATTTTGGAGAGAATTCTCATCAATCTTGTTGTAGATCCAAGTGAAGGGAAATCTCCCCAATGGGTTCTAACCATCCCCTATTCCATCTTAAACTAAAGAACAATATTTTGGCTTTAGATACATTTCGGGGTGCATACGCACAAAGAAAATGTGTTCATCAAAACCGTACGGAAATTAATTTTTGGTGAATCAAATGTTTTCAGGCTATTCTCTTCAAATTTTACTGCATTATATCCATTAGATGGTGATGAGGAGAATACTTATTTCTAATGATAGTCAATGCCATGTAGTAGCCATACTGCATTATGCCCACTAGATGGTGATGAGGAGCGTATTTATTTCCTGTTATAATCAGCACTGTCTAGTGGTCATAATGTAATATGGCCACTAGATGGCGCTGACTATCATAAGCAATAAGTATTCTCCTCATCACCATCTAATGGACATAATGCAGTATGGCCACTACATGGTGCTGACTATCATTAGAAATAAGTATTCTCCTCATCACCATCTAATGGACATATTGCAGTATGGCCACTACATGGGGCTGACTATCATTAGAAATAAGTATTCTCCTCATCACCATCTAATGGTCATAATGCAGTATGGCCACTACATGGTGCTGACTATCATTAGAAATAAGTATTCTCCTCATCACCATCTAATGGACATAATACAGTATGACCACTAGATGGCGCTGCCTATCATTAGAAATAAGTATTCTCCTCATCACCATCTAATGGACATAATGCAGTATGGCCGCTACATGGCGCTGCCTATCATTAGAAATAAGTATTCTCCTCATCACCATCTAATGGACATAATGCAGTATGGCCACTAGATGGTGCTGCCTATCATTAGAAATAAGTATTCTCCTCATCACCATCTAATGGACATAATGCAGTATGACCACTACATGGTGCTGCCTATCATTAGAAATAAGTATTCTCCTCATCACCATCTAATGGACATAATGCAGCCTGGCTACTACATGGCGCTGCCTATCATTAGAAATAAGTATTCTCCTCATCACCATCTAATGGACATAATGCAGTATGGCTGCTACATGGGGCTGCCTATCATTGGAAATAAGTATTCTCCTCATCACCATCTAATGGACATAATGCAGTATGACCACTACATGGCGCTGACTATCATTAGAAATAAGTATTCTCCTCATCACCATCTAATGCACATAATGCAGTATGGCCACTAGATGGCGCTGACTATCATTAGAAATAAGTATTCTCCTCATCACCATCTAATGCACATAATGCAATATGACCACTACATGGCGCTGACTATCATTAGAAATAAATATGCTCCTCATCACCATCTATGGACATAATATTGTATGGCCACTAGATGGCAATGAAGAACTTATGTATTTCCAATAAAGGTCAGTGCCATCTAGTGGCCAGAATGCAATATTTTCCCTGTTCATAATTTCAATATGCAGAGAATATAGCACGGAACTATTCAATCTTGTCCTATTCAGGCACAGCAAATGACGTTTTGATGGATAAACAGCTATGCAAACGTTTATATAAATGCACCCTTTTACGTTTAGAACTTCTCAAAGATAACTGGTCGCTGTTGAGAAATGGTTGAGAAATGTTGAGAAAACATTATAAATACCCTCCCCCCCCCCTTTTTTTATAAGTGATCACATTCCCTTTGTTCTCAGCTGCATAGAGAGGTGAGGGTGGAGAAGCCGCAGCACAGTGGTCTTCCCACTGAATGGCTGTTGGGGAGGGGGGGGGGGTGTATAAGGAAAAATCTGATCATTGGAGGAGATCAGGCTGAGTTCCTAGTACAGCTAGTGAACTGACCACACTGTGCTCTCAAGCTTAGTGTGGTCAGCTTTTAATGGGAATGAAGAGGGACTGGCAGGATTTCACATAAAGGAAGCAATCCAAAAAGAACCGGATATTTCTTCATACAAATATATGGTACAGCAGCCGCATATCAGGAGTATAAAATGTAGGGTTTACATATTCTCCAATGTGTATTGCTGGAGGTTAATTACTGTGCTGTGCTGTGCTCATGATTTATTATTGTGTTGTGCTGGGGGTTTATTACTATGTTAAGCTGGGGGTTTATTATTCTGTTTTGCTGGGGGTTTATTACTGTGTTAAGCTGGGGGTTTAGCTGGGGGTTTATTATTCTGTTTTGCTGGGGGTTTATTACTGTACCGAACTGGCAGTTTATTACTGTGTTGTGCTGGGGGTTTATTATGGTGCCGTGCAGGGGGTTAATTATTGTACAATGCTGGGGGTTAATTATTGTACAATGCTGGGGGTTAATTATTGTACAATGCTGGGGGTTAGTTACTGTGCTGTGCTGAGGGTTAAAGCGATTGTAAAGTCTTGTTTTTTTTATAACAAACATGTTACACTTACCTCCTCTGTGCAGTTGGTTTTGCACAGAGCAGCCCATATCCTCCTCTTCTCGGGTCCCTCTTTGCTGTTCCTGGCCCCCTATCCTGTCGAGTGCCCCCACAGCCAGCAGCTTCCTATGGGGGCACCCGAGCAAAGCCAGAGCTCCGTGTATCCATTCGGATACGGAGCCCTGACCCTCCCCGCCTCCTCTCTCGCCTGATTGACTGACTGACTTCGATTAACAGCCGCGGGAGCCAATGACACCGCTTCTGTGCCTCAGCCAATCAGGAGGAGTGTCCCGGAAGGCTTAGACATTCGTGGACATCGCTGGAGAGATAAGAGGCTCGGGTAAGTATTAGAGGGTGCTGGGGAGGCTGCCGCATACAGAAGGTTTTTCTTTATCTTAATGCATATAATGCATTAAGATAAAAAAAACCTTCTGCCTTTACAACTCCTTTAAGTATTGAACCATGCCCTGGTTAATTACCGTGCTGTGCTGGGAGTTAATTACTGTGTCCTATGGCGGGTTACAGTATATGTAAAACCCTTACCTTGTAAAACAGCCTGCTCAGTTTAAAATAGAAATGAAAGGCAACAACTTTGTGTGTGTGTATATATATATATTTAAAAACATTATAAATACATTTTCCTCTCCTTTTATAAGTGATCACATACCTTGTGTTGCATAAGGAGCTCAGAGAGCTAGGGGAGGAGAAACAGCAGTACACTGGTCTTCCCAGTGAAGGGCTGTGTGGGTAGGGAGGGGCATGCCAGGACAAGTGTGATCATTGAAAGAGCCTCAGCACAGCTAGATAACTGACCATGCTGTGTTTTCATGCCCAGTGTGGTCAATTATTAAGAGGAAAGCAGGGGGGGACTGGCAGGATCACCAGATATTTTACACAAAGGAAGCAATACGAAGAGAGCAGGAGGCTATTGCATACAAGTACATGGGACAGCAGCCACAGATCAGGAATTAGAAAAGTTTGGTTGACATATTCTTCTACGTGGAAAGACCACATTTCACTTTTCTGGTTTGTCTTTTTGCCGGCACATCCACAGTACAACACGTTTTACTGTAATAATGCGTGATATAAAAACCTACAAATCAATGCTCACCAGATCAAGCAAAAACGCCATCAAATTGCTGGGCGGCACCAAGATCAAGTAAAAGACATATAATTCGTGTGACGAAGTAACGAACATCCGTAATGCGCTGTATATTAGCGGGATGAGGGAGGACTGCAAGAGACCAGAAATCCAGGTGAGAGGGGACCCGGCGCCAGAATGTCGCCACAATGACATCAAAAACATCAGTTTATAAATATCACATTTTATCACTAATATTTTACTTTAAAAATATTTTTTTTATTTCCTTTAGCTTTTGGATAGAGATAAAAGGACAAAAAATATTAGTCGTACTACATTGTAAAAAAAAAAAAAAAAAATTCAGATTGTTAGCTCTGCTGACGCGTTTCATCACAATTGACGTCATAGGGGGACCGGAACATCCAGGCGTCCACTGTACATGAGTTTGTCATTCTTTATTTGTATAAAAGGCGTGAGTAAGGCGGGTGCTTTGTTGTGATCTGTTATAGCGCAAGCCGATCAGAGGGTCCCGGCCAACGATTGACTGCCAGGACCCGCTGATCGGCTCCTTCATTCATGGAAGAGAGCTCTGTGCTGTAAACAACACAGAGCTCTCTGTACACTGACAGGGGATCTTACTGTTTTTTACTCCCTGCAAAGCAGGGAAAAAAGACAACAAGATCACTTAGCAAAAGCAGCGCATATTACACGTTTGTAGGCACACAATTAATTGCCCCTAGATGTTAACCCCTTCCCAGCCAGTGTCATTAGTACATTGACAGTGCATAGTATTGGCACTGAACACTGTATTAGTGTCATTATTAACGTCAGTGACAGTTAATCAGTCTTCCCTCCCCCCCCAGTGTCAGTTAGTGTCAGATTGCCCACCGCACTATCACAGTCCTCTTATAAGTTGCTGATCACCACCATCACTAGCATAAAAATAAATAAATAAAAATTCCAGAATATATTCCATAGTTTGTAGATTCTATAACGTTCACTCAAACCAATCAATATACAGTGAGGAAAATACTCCCCTGCAGATTGTCTAAGTTTGCCCACTTACAAAGAAACGAAGGGTCTATATTTTTTATCATAGGTGTATTTTATATGATAGAGACAGAATATCAACCAAACATCCAGAAAAACCCACATGATACAAATGTTATAAATGGAGTTGCGGTTCAGTAAGTAAAATAAGTATTTGATCCCAAAGCAAAACATGACTTAGAAGTTGGTGGAGAAACCCTTGTTGGCAGCACAGAGGTCAGACGTTTCTTGTAGTTGGTGGCCCCCAGGTTTGCAGACATCTCAGGAGGGATTTTGGTCCACTCTTCTTTCCAGATCTTCTCTAAATCCTTAAGGTTTCTTGGCTGTCGCTTGCCAACTCGAAGTCTCAGCTCCCGGCATTTTCTATAGGATTAAGGTCTGGAGACTGGCTAGGTCACTCCACGACCTTGACGGTATGTTTTGGGTTATTGTCATGCTGGAAGACCCAACCATGACCCATCTTCAGTGTTCTGGCTGAGGGAAGAAGGTTTTCATCCAAGATTTTACAATACATGGCCCCCGTCCATTGACCCCTCAATGCAGCCTGGACCTTTAGCAGAGAAACGGCCCCAAAGCATAATGTTTCCACCTCCATGTGTGACTGTAGGGATGGTGTTCTTAGGGTCATAGTCAGCATTTTTCTTCCTCCAAACACGGAAAGTCAAGTTAATGCCAAAGAGCTGAATTTTGGTCTCCTCTGACCTCAGCACTTTCTCCCAAACCTTCTCTGAATCATTTAGATGTTCATTGGCAATCTTCAGATGGGCTGTACCATGTGTCTTCCTGAGGAGGGGGACTCACCGTGTTTGGAGGAAGAAAAATGCTGACTATGACCCTAAGAACACCATCCCTACAGGCAAGCATGAAGGTGGAAACATTATGCTTTGGGGCGGTTTCTCAGGGTCGTAGTCAGCATTTTTCTTCCTCCAAACACAGTGAGTCCCCCTCCTCCTCCTCAAGAAGACACATGGTACAGCCCATCTGAAGATTGCCAATGAACATCTAAATGATTCAGAGAAGGATTGGGAGAAAGTGCTGAGGTCAAATGAGACCAAAATTCAGCTCTTTGGCATCAACTCGACTCGCCGTGTTTGGAGGAAGAAAAATGCTGACTATGACCCTAAGAACGCCATCCCTACAGTCAAGCATGGAGGTGGAAACCATGGTGCTATGGGGCTGTTTCTCTGCTAAATGTACAGAACGACTTTGCCGCATTGAGGGGCCAATGGACAGGGCCATGTATTGTAAAATCTTGGATGAGAACCTTCTTCTCTCAGCCAGAACACTGAAGATGGGTCGTGGATGGGTCTTCCAGCATGACAATGACCCAAAACATCCCGCCAAGGCAACAAAGGAGTGGCTCAAGAAGAAGAAGCACATTAAGGTCACGGAGTTGTCTAGTCGGTCTCCAGACTTTAATCCTATAGAAAATGTATGGAGGGAGCTGAAACATTGAGTTTCCAAGAGAAAGCCAAGAAACCTTCAGGATTTAGAGAAGATCTGTAAAGAAGAGGGGACCAAAATCCCTCCTGAGATGTCTGCAAACCTGGGGGCCACCAACTACAAGAAACATCTGACCTCTGTGCTGCCAACAAGGGTTTCTCCACCAACTACTAAGGGGATCAAATACTTATAAATTAAGTTGCAGCTCAGTGAGTAAAATAACATTTGTAACATGTGATTTTTTCTGGATTTTTGGTTGATTTTCCATCTCTATCATATAAAATACACCTATGATAAAAATTATAGACCCTTCATTTCTCTGTAATGGGCAACTTATACAATCTGCAGGGGAGACCATCAGTGTTTTCCCCACTGTACACTTATTGGGCTTTTATTTTTTACTAAAGACATGTAGCAGAATACATTTTAGCTTAAATTCATGAAGAAATTTTATTTTTTTTTATTGGGTGTTTTATAGCAGAAAGTAAAAAAAATATTTTTTTCCAAATTTTCTTTTTTCATTTTTATTGGGAAACCCCCGCCCCCCCCAGAAGTGATGAAATACCACCAAAAGAAAGCTCTATTTGTATGAAAAATTACATAAATTTAATTTGGATACAGTGTTGCACGACAGCGCAATTGTCAAAGTAGCGCAGTGCTAAATAGCAAAAATTGGCCTGGCCATGGGGGGGGGGGGGGGTAAAACCTTTTCGGAGGGCAAGTGGTGAATCTATCTAAATATCCATGTAATATTCCATAACATTTTTATAGCAATACATTTTATCTGTATGTTATTATTTATTACTGGCGATTATAATTCCATTACTCTACAACAGGGGTCTCCAAAATTTCTAAACAAAGGGCCAGTTTACTGTCCTTCAGACTTTAGGGGGGCCGGACTGTGGGCATTGGGAGTAGAAAAGGTCCAGATATCAGTGGGGGAAAAATTATATCCCATCATTTGTTTCAGTGAGAGGAATAGTGCCCATCATTGGTGTCAGTGGGAGGAATTGTGCCCCATCATTGGTGTCAGTGGGAGGAATTGTGCCCTATCATTGGTGTCAGTGGGAGGAATAGTGCCCTATCATTGGTGTCAGTGGGAGGAATAGTGTCCCATCATTGGTGTCAGTGGGAGGAATTGTGTCCCATTATTGGTGCCAGTGGGAGGAATAGTGCCCCATCATTGGTGTCAGTGGGAGGAATTGTGCCCTATCATTGGTGTCAGTGGGAGGAATTGTGCCACATCATTGGTGTCAGTGGGAGTAATTGTGCCCCATCATTGTGTCAGTGGAAGGAATTGTGCCTCATCATTGGTGTCAGTGGGAGGAATTGTATCCCATTGTTGGTGTTACTGGGAAGAGTTGTGCCCCATCATTGATGTCATAGGAATCCATTATTTGTGTCATTGGAAGAAATTGTGCCCCATCATTGATGTCATTGGGCCCCATTGTTTGTGCCATTGGGAGAAATTGTTCCCCATCATTGCTGTCATTGGGCCCTATTGTTGGTCTCATTGGGAGGAATAGTGCCCCATCATTGGCGTCATTGGGCCCCATTGTTGGTCTCATTGGGAGGAATAGTGCCCCGTCATTGGGCCCCATTGTTGGTCTCATTAGGAGTAATAGTGACCCATCATTGGTATCATTGGGCCTTATTGCTGGTCTCATTGGGAGGAAAAGTGCCCCATTATTGGTGTCATTGGTCGCCATTGTTGGTCTCATTGGGAGTAATAGTGCTGCATCATTGGTGTCATTGGGCCCTATTGTTGGCTTCATTGGGAGGAATAGTGCCCCATAATTAGTGTCATTGGGCCCATTGTTGGTCTCATTGGGAGGACTAGTGCCCCATAATTGGTGTCATTTGGCCCCATTGTTGGTCTCATTGGGAGGGATAGTGCCCCATCATTGGTGTCATTGGGCCCTTTGTTTGCACCATTGGGAGAAATTATTCCCCATCATTGGTGTCATTGGGCCCCATTGTTGGTCTCATTGGGAGGAATAGTGCCCCATCATTGGGCCCCATTGTTGGTCTCATTGGGAGGAATAATGCCCCATCATTGGTGTCATTGGGCCCCATTGTTGGTCTCATTAGGAGTAATAGTGCCCCATCATTGGTGTCATTGGGTCCCATTGTTGGTCTCATTGGGAGGAATAGTGCTGCATCATTGGTGTCATTGGGCCCTATTGTTGGCCTCATTGGGAGGAATAGTGCCCCATAATTAGTGTCATTGGGCCCCATTGTTGGTCTCATTTGGAGGAATAGTGCCCCATAATTGGTGTCACTGGGCCCCATTGTTGGTCTCATTAGGAAGAATAGTGCCCCATCATTGGTGTCATTGGGCCCTATTGTTTGCACCATTGGGAGAAATTATTCCCCATCATTGGTGTCATTGGGCCCAATTGTTGGTCTATTGGAAGTAACAGTGCTCCATCATTGGGTGTCATTGCTCATTGTTGGTCTCAGTGGGAGAAATTGTGCTCCATTATTGGTATTAGTTGAAGGAATTGTGCCTCTTCATTGGTGTCAGTGGGGGGAATTATGGCCCCAAGGGCCAGGCAAAAGCAAGAAAAGGGCCGCATCTTGGCCCCGGGCTGCAGTTTGGGGACCACTACTCTACACCTTGGAAGAACAAATCCATGCAATTGGAAGAGGTCTTGCTATACTCCATTTTTCTTAGATCCAATATAGTGGCGCGTCTTGTTGAATCTGTCCCGGCAATGCCAACAGACAATAAAATAATTGCCGCTGTTTTGATAAACTTGAATTCGGCACACGGGTCGCTATTTCTAATGAAAGTGTCGCACGGCCTTCATGACTTAATTAACAGCATCCACACCACCAGTGCCAAGAGGGCCTCAGAGCTCATTCACATGTGTGGCTATACTGCAGCCCTTCTAAAAAGTAATCAGCAGTAGATCACTTTTCAGAGAGAGTGTGCAATCTCTTTCCTACTTGCTGCCTGCTCTGATCCTCAGAATGTCGAACCACAGCACCTTAACCACATGCATTGCATGCAGTTTCAGGGTGGTTGAGGCGTGCGCCCCATTCCTTTGAACAGCTGCATTAGGTAAACTGTTGGGGGGGGTTGGTGAAACTGCTCTACTACTGCCTGCTTTTGCATTTAACACCCCCTACCCTCACCCCCTGGCTGCCCGTTTGAATGAGCCCTGTGTATGCCTCTTCTACAGTAAAAGCCCCACTTCTGCCTGCTGACAATGTTTCTCCTGAGTGCCTCAGTGCAGCTCAATGGACATTCTCGGCAAGCCTTGGTGCGGAGATGAATGAACTCCAGTGCACGTGTTCAGCAGCTACATCATCTTGGGGGGCCGGTCAATCAAGATGGCCAAAGATGCTGAACCTGGAGGAAGACCAGATGAAGATGGCTAAGCTTCACCTGAGCTTCTAACTACAGCTTACGAAGAAATGAACTCCAACATTCACCGTCTGGATTCCCCTTACATAATCCATCCCAGCCCTGAAGAAGGATTTGTGCATAGCCCAGAACGTGTTGGATATCATAGAACCCTATAATACATTCATATCTGGATCAATCTCTACGGCTTGGTTCTCTCATTCTTTGACTCTTCTTGGGATCCCAGTTGGGGCTCCATTGGGTGGTAGAAAGCTGCCACATGGTTATTTATTTGGAACCTCCAAGAGCTCCACCACCCAAATCATGGAGAGTTTCTCTTGCTGTCTGCAGACCCAAATAAAATGGCGCAGCAAATCCATTGCTTAGAATGGGACTCACAGGAAATGCTGACAGATTTGTAGCCCCTCTTAGACATGAAAAAGCCGAAGTGGCCCTCTGGAGACGACGTCACCTACTTACCAAGATAAAGAAGAAGGACCATCGGTCATGATGAATCTTCCTCTTCCCAAACACGAATGTGATTGAGTACACAAAGAGGACCGTGGCCATGCCGTAACCTAAAATTTCCACAATCTGCAAATGAAAAACATCACTGTAATGTTACAAACACAATCATAATCCACAGATGTTGGCCAAAAGTAGAATTGTCATGAAGTTATTGTAATCTGGGGCCACCCTAAATCTGACTTCCGGACTTCCCTTCAATCTTGCATGGGTGTACCAAACATTGTAATGTCACTACAAAAAGTAAACGTCTAACACCTTTAAAATCCAATGCCGTACCGGTGCCAGGAGAAACACATGAGTTAGTGTAAGCACAAACCCTTCTCCTTCTAAGTAGTACTGGCTACCAGGAAGAAGAAATAGAACCATTCATCCACTGCAGCAGAGGTCTCCCGGTGAAGCCGAAAAAGTACAGATTCTCCCCGATGTTTAGACAGTCGTAAAGGACACTCAGGGTAAGATTCGTTACCTAAACGACGCGGTAAAATAAACCCAGACGTCTGTCGT
>BLSH010442545.1:81626-92944 GCA_018402905.1 Glandirana rugosa | reverse complement strand
GACCAGAAACGGGGGAACCTTGCCCCGAATCTCATATGCATGCGCCACGGTCTTCCGTATCCAACGAGACACGGTAGCTGACGAGGCCGCCATGCCTTTGCGCGATCCTTCCGTCAGCAAAAATAAAGAATCAGACTTCCGAAAGGAAGCTGTAGAACTCAAATGCACCCGCAAAGCCCTCACCACATCCAAAGAATGTAGTTCAACTTCTCTGGAATGCGACGGGTGCGGGCACAATGAGGGAAGAACAATATCCTCATTTAAATGAAAGGAAGAAACCACCTTTGGAAGAAACGAAGGGGAAGGTCGCAAAACCGCCTTGTCCTTATGCAGGACCAAGTAAGGTGACTTGCAGGATAATGCTGCCAACTCAGACAGCCACCTGGCGGATGTGATAGCCACCAGAAAGGCCACCTTCTGCGACAACAACTGTAAGGGAATGTCCCTAACTCTTTCATATGGTGGCTTCTGCAACACAGAAAGCACCAGATTCAAATCCCACGGTGCCAAAGGCGACCGTATCCGAGGAGCCACATGACGTACCCCCTGTACAAATGTACGTATCAATGAATGAGATGCCAAGGGCCGTTGAAAAAGAACCGCCAGGGCCGAAATCTGCCCCTTAAGCGTACTTAACGCCAGGTTCTTGTCCAGTCCTTGCTGCAAAAATGACAGTACTCTGGACACTATATAAGAGCGGGGGTTCCAACCCCTGCCTCACACCAGGCAATATAGGCCTTCCAGGTCCTATGATAAATCTTATGTGAGGTACTCTTACGTGCTTTAATCATAGTAGGGATTACGGAGTCAGAGACACCCCTATCCCTCAACACCTGGGACTCAATAGCCAAGCCATCAAAGCCAGCGAGGGGAAAAGCAGGGTGCAAGATGGGCCCCTGAGACAGTAGGTCTTCGCGAAGTGGAAGACGCCACGGAACATCTGTCACCATCCGCACTACGTCGGCGTACCAAGGGCGCAGAGGCCAATCCGGAGCTACCAGGATTGTTGGGATTCCCTCTGCTTCTATCCTGCGTACAACGCGCGGAAGATTCTTTAGAGGAGGAAAGATGTACAGTAGCCGATACCGACCCCAGGGCACTACCAGTGCGTCCGAGGCGACCGCCAACGGATCTCTTGTTCTGCACACAAAGGTCTGTACCTTGTGATTGTACCTGGAGGCCATAAGGTCCACCTCTGGTGTGCCCCATTTGAGGCAAATCTGGCGGAACACTTCTGGATGCAGGGACCATTCCCCTTGATCCAGAGTCCGGCGGCTGAGAAAGTCCGCCTGCCAATTTTCCCCGCCTGGGATGTAGATTGCAGAGAGAGCTGGCACGTGAAGTTCTGCCCACCGAAGGATCAGAGCTGCCTCCGCGGCTGCTACTGCGCTTCTTGTTTCGCCCTGATGGTTCACATATGCCACAGCCGTGGCATTGTTCGACTGAACCCGAACAGGGAGCCTTTCTGTCCAATGGGACAGACAAAGTCTGATCGCTCTCAGTTCCAGTACATTTATCGGAAGACAAGCTTCCCGCACTGACCAATGACCCTGGGCAGAGAATTGCCCCAGGACTCCTCCCCAGCCCGATAGGCTGGCATCCGTCGTTACTATTGACCAATTGAGGGGAGGAAAACTTTTCCCCAATTTTAGGGCCGGAGCCCGAATCCACCAAATCAAGGATCCTCGGGACTGATGATCCAACCTGATCAGCCTGTCTAGGGATAGGGGAGATTTGTCCCACTGCGACAAGATTGCCTTCTGCAGGAGCCGAGTGTGACTCTGGGCGTAAGGTACCACTTCGAAAGTCGACACCATGAGCCCCAACACTCGCATACAGAACCGTAAGGAGAACCACTGGTGTGATAACAGGGTTCGCACTGCTGCCTGAAGTGTCAGGAGCTTGCTTGGTGTTAGAAACACCCTTGCCTGTACCGTGTCCAGAATCAGACCCAGGTATTCCAGCAAGCAAGACGGAGTTAATGATGACTTCTGCAGGTTGATCAGCCAACCGAACTCCTCTAACATGGACACCGTGATTGTCACGTTCTCCTCCAGAGATGTAGTAGACTCTGCTCTCAGGAGTAAATCGTCGAGGTACGCTACCACCGCGATACCTCTCTGTCTCAGCAATGCCAGCATCGGGGCCACCACCTTGGTGAACACTAGGGGAGACGAGGCCAGCCCGAAGGGAAGTGCCACAAACTGGTAATGCAGGTCTCCCACTGCGAACCGCAGAAAACGCTGATGACTGAGACAGATCGGAACATGGAGATAGATATCAGGGATGCGTAAGGACGCCAAGAATTCCCCTTGGTGCAGGGAGGCCCTAGACCGAGCGGATGGACTCCATCCTGAAACTCTTCGTCTTTACGAAGCGGTTTAACGCCTTCAGGTCCAGAACTGGTCTGACCCCACCCTTTTTGGGCACCACAAAAAGGTTTGAGTAAAATCCGTGAAATCTTTCCACCGCGGGTACCGGAACGATCACCCCCTGTTCGGCGAGTGCCCGAACTGCACCTAGAAGCACCTCCCGACGCTCCTGAGGGAGCCTTAAGTTTAAGGGGAAGAACCTTTCTGGGGGCAGAGAGCTGAATTCTATCCTGTACCCGGAGGACAGCACCTCCAGTACCCACCGATCGGTGATGCGGGCAGCCCACCTGTCTGCGAACCCCAGTAATAGGCCCTCCACCCGTGAGGCGGGTGGGGGCAACCCATCATGCGGAGGTAGATTTATCCTTCGCTTTTTCGGACTTATGCTGCCAGGGCCTTCTACTGTGCCCTGCGAAAGCCTTCCCAGCTTTGAAGCCCTTACCCGCTGAGCCGGGTGCCCGAAAAAACTTCTTCTGACCTGAAGAGACAGGGCCCTGCCTACGGCGAAAATCTTGCCACTTTGGCTCTAGAAGGAAAGTACTCTTCCCTCCCGTGAAGTCCTTAATGATTTCATCCAACTGTGGGCCAAACAGACGTTCTCCCTGAAAGGGAAGGTCTGCCAGAGCTTTCTTTGAAGCCTGGTCGCCCGACCAAGAGCAGAGCCACAGCACCCGTCTGATAACAATTGAAAAAACAGACATTTTTGACAATATGGGAAGAAGGTCCAAAGCAGTATGGCATTTGTAGCGGAGACCTTTTTCCAAATGTTGTGCCCGCTGTACTTCAGCCTGTGCACATTCACTAGACAAACCAGTGTGCAGTGCGGCAGCGTGCTCACGAAGAGACTGTGCCGCTATTGCAGCTGCTAGCGCCGGCCGCATGGCTGACCCAGCCAACAAGAACAGTGCTTTAGATACTGCCTCTGTGCGGTGATCGGCCACCTCCCTGAAGGATGGAGACCCCTCCAAGGGAATGGTGGTTGCTTTATTTACACGAGCCACGGCAGGGTACACCACTGGGGAAGCCCATCTCTTAGTAAAGCTCTCCTCAAAAGGAGTAGCGAACAGCAAAGCTTTTAGGCAAAGCAAAGGAATTTGGTGGCCTACGCCATTCCTTGAACACCGCCTGTTCAAACACCTGATCATAAGGGTAAGCCCTAGGGGACCTAGGGGGTTTAAGTGGTCCACAAACATATGCAGACTCATGCGACTCCCCTGCTTGGTCAAGCCGCATGGAGTCGCGGATATCAGTGATCAGTGCTTCCACTATCGCTTTATCACGCGAAAAAGGAGCCTCCTGATCCTCTTCGCCCTCTGAGGGCGGGTCACCCTCTGAAAGATCCACAGGTGTGACCATTGAGGCACTCTCTAGACCCGAATCCTCCCCTGAGGAAAGAGGGGGGGGTGGGCGCTTCTGGGGGCCCCTTGGGAAGGGCACCCCTGCCCGGGGGAAGAACTCCCCAAACACCGCCCTCAGCTGTTCCAAGGACACTAATGTTCCTGGGGTGGACTGTAGATCTGCAGGTACCCCTGCCATAGTATTGCCGGCCTCTGACATCTCAGCCTTCTGGCACCCCCACTGTGTGACCACCACCTCTACCCCACCAATCAACCAGGGAGACCCGGGAGGATTGCATCCACCGCTACCAGCACCCAGGGAGAGCCAGCTATACTTGCTGTTTTGATGCCTCAGCACTCCGACCGGAAGAGCAATGCCCACAAACTACTGCACGCCAGGAGCTTGTTACTGTGTGTCAGCCACGCTGTCCAAGCGCAAACCGGAAGCCTACTTCCATTTTTAAACACTTCCTGTAAAAGGACTGCACTTCTCTCAAATGACCACTGGGGGCCGCCAGAGAGCAGGCTGGAAACCGCATGGTTATCAAACAATGGACGCTGCCATTGCACACGCGCGGTCGGCCACGAACGAGCGGTGCTCCACACTCCAATGGCGGCGACCCGCCTAACACAGTGCTCCGGACGGTCAGTGCAGAGTCGAACGGTCAGTGCAAGGTGCGGTACTGCTGGGGGTAATCCTCAAAAGGGTATCACCCAGTATGTCCCTCTAATGGACCCCCACCGGCCGGCTACCACCAGAGCTGCCCAGGTGCCCACTCTCCATGCCCCTAAGGCGGAAGAGGGGTCCACTCACCAATCCGACGGGCGCAGCGGTAGCCACCGGAGCAGACCTACCTCCCCAAAGGGAGTCATGCTGCTGGCCAGGCCACTGGACAGGCGTACCAGTCACTGGGCTCTAGTGGGTTTTAGCCACTGGCCGCCCGCACGGAACGGGCGCTATGCGGTGGGCCCCCCTAAGGGTGCTCGCACAGTGTCGGCTGGACTGGGGAAAGATTTGGATTCGAGATATCCTCTATACCACCAGCCAGCTTCTTGATAGCAGTCTTCATCAGACGAATCTTCAGGAGACCGCCGATCCCATAGGGAACCAGGTCTACTCCTTGCACTAGGCAAATAAAAACTGATGTGCTGTACAGACAGGGCAGGGGGATTATATGCTAAGGTGAGAACGGCCCCCTGGGAGGGGCCAACCTATGCTTTTGTTTGTTTTGCCTAGTCTACTCCTAGTAGGATAAGCATAACCCAGGGCTTGACAAATTTGCCTTGAATCTAGGAGCCAGCTAAAAAAGTTAGGAGCCAGTTTTTTATAGCGTAGTGTTGAGTTGTCAGCGCCCCCGGGGTAAGACAAGTAATTTGCGCCCCGCTAATCCTAACTTACTCACAGCAGAGCAGCCAGTCAATAACTCCACCATTTCATCAGGGTTATAGGCTGTCCAGAAAGAGTGACACTAAAAAAATCTGTTATGGGGGAAACTCCTTATTATGCTGAATGCATAGTGACTGCGGCATGTAAAACGCCTTCATCTGCTGCCTAATGGAGCTTAAGGGTGGCAAAAACATGTCTCTACTGCACATTTTTACCACCCAACTTGCACATCTAAACAAAGCCTTAGTGACATTGTAAATAAAATACAAAAAAAAGGTGAAAAGTATTCCAGCGCTGCTGATCTTATGCTGCCTCTTTGCAGCCACTTCCTGCCTACATGTGTGTGCCCCACAGTGACTTTTCATTGCTCTGGTGGGTTTCCGGTCACCATGAAATACTGGAGCCCAGCTGCACAGAGTGGTAATTGTTGATGGTACACGGGGCTTTATCACAATTTTGTTGCTTAGAATAAAGGTCACGTTTCTCGCGGTGTAACATCTTTCATATTATACAAAAAAAAAAAAAAAATGGGCTAACTTTACTGTTTATTTTTTTTTTTTTTATTCATTAAAAGTGTATTTTTTTTCCAAAAAATTGCGCTTGAAAGACCGCTGCGCAAATACCATGTGACATAAAATATTGCAGCAACCGCCATTTTATTCTCTAGGGTCTCTGCTAAAAAATAATATATAATGTTTGGGGGTTCCAAGTCATTTTCTAGCAGAAAACACTGGATATTTAAGTGTAAGCCACTAATGTGAGAAAGGTTTTAGTCTTTAAATGGTTAAACTTTCCTGATACAGCCCGGAGATAATTGCTTTGAAAGAAGAAGATACATTGTTGTTCCTTTATTCTCCTAACTATCAACAACTATTCCAGGCAGACAGCCAAGTTTAACAGCTGTTAGATTAAAGCGGAGTTCCACCCTTTCCTTAGGTTTATTAAAAGTCAGCAGCTACAAAAAGTGTAGCTGCTGACTTTTAATAAACCGACACTTACCTGTCTCCCGGTCCAGCGATGGAGCCGCACGGAGCCTCGCTCCTCTCCCCTCCGCGGCGCCGGCATTGCTACTGTGGGCACCCGGCCGCGGCTTCACGGCCAGGCGCACACTGCGCATGCGCGAGCGGCGCTGCGCATTGTGATTGGTCCCGAAGTCTTCTAGGACCTGTCCTGTGTCCCAGAAGACTTCGGGAGGGAGGGGGAAGGAGTTCTTCCACTTCCGATCGCCTAAGGCGACCGGGGCGGGAGTACCCCTAAAAATAGGGTATCCCCACCCCCCTCCTCCCCAAAAGCTCAGTTTCAGCATCTGGAGCTGGGGAGGAGGACTTAAAGCGGAAGTTCCACTTTTGGGTGGAACTCCGCTTTAAGCAGAGAACGCTCTCGGCTCACTGAATCTGACACGCTGTTTTAACATAGTGATAGAAGGAATGGCAGTCACTCGCCAGGACGCGATTTCTGGTCGCCATGGCGACCTGGCGCCCGGGGTTTGTCAAGGCCTGGCATAACCCCATGTGTCATAAGAAGGCTGCGTCTGTCAGTGAATGGAAGAGAAAATAAAACCCGCAGAGGTGATCAAATACCACCAAAAGAAAGCTCTATTTGTGGGAACACGATGATAAAAAATTTGCTTGGGTACAGCGCCACATGGCCGCGCAATTGTCATTCAAAGCGCAACAGCACTAAAAGCTGAAAATTGGTCTGGTAGGAAAGTGTTCTAAGTGCATGGTATTGAAGCGGTTAAATAAAAAAAAAAATCTGATACGATGTATAAGGTGGCAGTAACATTTGAAAATGACTTATTGCTGGTTCACATGTGTTGCTGTACTCTACAAACCAAATGGATAAAATAGTGCTAAAATGTACACATTAATGCTGGATTCACACCACAGCGGTGCGAATTCCAGCCATTCGGCAGCTACTGTTTGTTCTCACAGCACAGCAGCTGCCCGGGGAGGGAGGGTGGAAGTGCAGTGAGAAAGATCCCCTTTCAGTGCGGAACACATTTACGTGTCAGGTGCATTCCCATTGAACATAATGGGCTGGGAATTCACACCGCGTTGCACAGAAAATGCTCCGCCGCACCAATGTGAAACAATGTGTTTTCAAGTCTCCTGCGAATTGGATGCGGTGTTAGCCAACAATGTATACATTCAGATAAAGTTACACTTACCCTCCTACATGAAAAAAAATGTAAATAGATTTGCTAAGGCTCGGTTCACACCTAGGCAACTTGAGATCCGACTTGTATCGCCTCAAGTCGCTTGACATCCGAAATCCCATTGAAATCAGAAAAGGTTCCCGTACTACTTCAAGGCGACTTCTATCCGACTTGTGCCCATAGAATTCAATGCAAGTCACCTCCAAATCAGATCCCCCGTCTATATTGAAGCGACTTTACAGTCGCTTCAATATAGAATAAAATAAAAGAAAATACATTTTGAAGGCAACCCCCTCCCTCCCTTCTCTGATGGCCACAGGCAAAATCGCCTGGCATGGAGTCGCATTGTAAGTCGCACTGAAGTCACATTCAAATCGCCTAGCAAAGTCACCCCCGAAGTCGGATCGCCTAGATGTGAACCAAGGCTAAAGTGGCAGAGCACATGGAATAGTGACTGTGCAATGTGAAAAAAAAAACTATTTGGTGGGTAGTTTTTTACACCATAACGTAACACTAACCCTAAAATGAAAATCTTACATAAAATTAAATATGATACATAAACCAACCCAACCCTGAAACTTAAAGTGATCCTGTAGTGACATAAGGGCTAACAATGCCTGGTGAGGGACGATGCATATCCATGTATTGGATACATTTGAAGTTTCAGATACAAGCCCAGATACAGAGCATAATCGAAAACTCATGGCAACACATGTCATGCAGTGAGCATCTTAAAGCACCACAATGCACCAATATCAACAGCCTGTGTGTTATGAGCAGTACGCACCAGCTTAGGTACTTTACGGTCATTCAAAAATGAAGGGGGTTGTTAAGCAATGCACTTAAAACAAAGTATGTTTTATGCATATTCATTAGGGAAAGGCATGTAAACCAGCCCTGTTTTTCCAGATTGCTGCTGACAAAAATGCTACACATCCTTAAGGCACTTGCTCACTGTGGCTGTACATTTTGTGAATGGCAGAGTTGGGGTGCCAGTGTCTAACTGATGTGGACAGACCTGAGATTTCACTTTCATAACAAACTGAAGCAAGGCAGCAGCCTACTGCTAATACCATCTTAAGGGTTGTTCACATTTGTGTTGCCCTATGAAGAGCAACTGCACTTCAGAGGACATTTGACAGGCTGTGAGGAGGCACCACCATGCACATGGTATGGCCCCATTTGGGTGAATGGATGGTGTCCGTGCCGTGTGCAATGCATGCGATGAAGCATTCTGAGTGCTAAAACAAGCAGTGAGAAGGTGACATATCTCCCACTGCCTCTCAAACTCCCTCAAAAAGTGATCCACCACTAGGGTTGCCACATCATCCCTTTTATCCAGGACACATACTAATTACCCAGGTTCTGTGGCTGATTAAGGTGGTGATTAAACTCAATGGTGCCTTATCTGCATTAAATTAGCCTCAGAACATGTGTAACTCCTATGTGTCCTGGATTAAAGGGATGATGTGGCAACCCTATCCCCCACAGATTACTTTGAGCAGCAGAAAAGTAAGCCACCCATGTGAAGGCGCCATAACACAACTCATCAGATCCACACTTAATTGGAAGTTTATGGACCATATTGGGCTAAAACTCTGTTGTGAACGGAGATCTCATCACCCATCAAGTTTGAAAATAGAACCCACCCCCAACTACTGTTTAGACTGTCCCCACCCCTCTCATAATGGCAATTCTTACAACCGATGTTATAAAGATCTTTATTCCTATCCAGGTTCAGGCAGCTCCAATCACAATATTCCGTATCAGCCAGCGGCAGAGTAGAGAGCACTCCTACAATGGCTTGTAAAGCCTGAAGTAGTAATATCACCATCTGCTTTTGGTCTTCCTTCCTCTCCCCTGCAGCTGCCACTGGCAGGCAAAGAAGAGCCGGATCACGTGACTGAACTGGCTTAGCAAGCATAGGCGCTAGGAGTGGGCAGTTTTAGGGGTAGTTAGGGTTAGGGCCGGAATTCCACTTTAGTTAAAAAGGGACCAAAGTCCTGTTTCTGTCAAACTAGGGAAAATACCAGTAGGATGCACATTACCCTACCCCAAAAGGAATCATTTTACAGATATTTATCCGGCTTGACATAGACGCAACTCTACTCTGTGGAACTACAAGTCCCGGCTAACATTGTTTAATCCCCCATCTTCATACATACACACTCACTATGCCTGTATAAAATCTAGCTCGACCTATTCTCTTCATGCACACCCGTAGCTCACAACTAGATCACACGCCGTCAGTCGGCACACAATAAAGCATGACATCAACCGGCAGCTGCAGTCAGTGCAAGCCTCCAACTGACCCACCAACAACCGTCTCCTTTATTCTTTGCTTTCCTCTTTTAATAACCTTCGCTTCACCCACCGTTCTACACACGCTCCTGGAGGCCGCCATGTTTAAGACGGCTCAAATGCGTATCCCCTCCCCCAAATCCGTCACATTACGTATCATAGGAGTCAGCTTTAAAGCTACCCCGCCCACAGCTGACTGACACACAGCCCTAATAGGCAGCTTTTCCCTGGTTTTCTGGGTTGCAACGACGCTAATCTGTAAATACAGATTATGTCTTACATCCCTGTATCCTGCTATGTGTTCTATCTAATGTAAGCTCTACATCCACTTACTCCATTTCAAATCCACCCCCTGCTCCCATAACTGTTCCCTAGAGAAGTCAACCAGCGTCCCATGGTTTAATGTGAGAGAAGCACCAGATACAGCAAAACACATTTTGACGCATGAATTTATATATACATTATATCTTTAATTTACCCTTTTGAGGATTTATAACAAGAAAAAACAGAATGGCGCACGAGAGGGTACTGAAACACCCTTAAAATAACTAAAAGTCTATAAAGTCCAGGAGGTATATGTATGCAGCATTAGTGGCAGCTCCCTTGAGAGCGAAGCAGTCTCTGGAAGAAAGTAGAAAAGCAAGGTTTGCCGTGATCGGCTTTCGTGGTTGTCCGGACTGGACTCTGTAGGTAGTGCTGGAACAAAATCATCCAATGCCCAGGGCAAAAATACCCAACTGCACCCCCCCCCCCTTATGTGCAAGCTTATGAGGAGGAGGGGGAGAGAGCACAGCCCACACCTCCTCCCAGCTCTGTCCTCCTCTCCTCACAGCTTCCAATGCTGGGCTGACAGAAGTAGTAATTCTGCTGTCACTACTCCTGTCAGCTTTACAGTAGAAACAACTTGCAGTGCCCCCATCTCAGCAATACACACTGTGTCCAGGGCAGCCTCCCCTTCTGCCCAATCCTTGTCCCAGCCCTGTCTGTAGGGCACAAAATACTGGGCATACAGTGTGATGACCAGAAGTTACAAGCTGGAATTTCAGTGCTTTTCCGCTCCATACTTTATCCTCTTTAGGGTGCCTTCAAAACCACAAGACAAAAAAAAAAATGGTTTCTCTTCCAACTTGTTAAAGTGGTATTAAACCCAAAAGCAAACATTATATTGCAGCTTACTAATACTTAGATGTGGTGGCTGCATCAGTTTATTTTTTTAGGCTTTCTTTCCTTTATTTTCACATGGTTATCTGGCCAGTAAGTCTGTTAGTTTTCAACAGAACAAACTGAACTGCTGTCAGGACCTGTGTCCTTGCTTGGGTCACCTGCTGGTGGCAGTGTTTGGAAAACCAAATGGTGTAGTTCTGGTGGCCACCAGCGGGTGTCTCCCAGGAGATTGAGCATAGTCTATTGGTACACTTTTATTTCCTTTCTTTCGGATTTTTTTATTTGACTACGTCGGTGGTGTAGATTCATAATCATTCGACGTTATATTACAAACGAAAACCCAAATTATGGTGAAATTGTTCAACCTTCTCTTTGGTAAAAAAAAAAACAGAACACCAAAACTTCCGTGGGATTTCTCCTATTTCATACCTCGCCTTTTCGTGACTTTAAGGTCGAACATTGAAGACCAGTAGTGTGACATACGGGTCATAAAACACGGGATGTCTGTCCCGACCCTGTTCCTAACCCGTCTTCCCCTCCGACGGGACCTGTGTCACACATAACGACTCTACCCCCGTGACGTTCAACAAAGATGACAT
>BLSH010442545.1:65461-78723 GCA_018402905.1 Glandirana rugosa | reverse complement strand
TTTTATATATATATGTATATACTGATGTAACGTATATTTGTTACATTTAGGTGCTTCCTAGTATTAACATCTACCAATAACCTCACATCCAAGTATTTGCGTATCTGTATAATTACTTTCTTTAAATCACCATGAATTCAATTATTAATTATTGTTACTAATTTTTTACATTTCTTCTCTCAATTTTTATGCTGTGAACTAATTTGTTTACCAGTAGCACAAATGCTTCCAATTGCTAACACACTTTTAAAGCGCAACTGTTGCCTTGGGCTTTGAAATCGCTGTCCCCAGGACTTGCCTTCTGTATTATGCGGCTTCGGGTACACCCATACGTCACTTCCGGTCGGACGTGACGTCAGGTAATACCCGGAAGCAGCGGCTCCACTCTCTTCCGCCCATCTCCCATCGCCTTCCGCTCAGCGTCCCCATGCGCCACCACTGCATCCTCCCATCTCCCCCTCCCTTTCCTGTTGTCCCCCGCAACCCTTCTCTGGGTACAGACATGGTCGGGGACACAGCGGCTCGGCACTGGGCGTTTTTGGCGGCCCCGGACAGCGTTTCCATACATAGAGGTAAATGTGACTAACCATTGCAGCTGATACTCACTGCTGCTAATTGCTCCCAATGCTGATGCACGGTCTGCCAGTATTATCATCTAGGGAGTAGTTCATGTGCCCAAGTCAGCAAGCTTTTTCAAATGCTTTTTTAAATGTTTTTTAAATGCTTTTTAAATGCTTTTTAAAATGCTTTTTCTATATGTGTCTCTATATAATTTAATTTAATTTATCTATTTATATCTGTTTATATATTCTATGTTGGAAGTCTTTTATAAAAGATGCATCAACCATTCCAAACACATTTTCAACCATATTCAAAGTATACACACCAAAGAGTTAATCATGCAACGATTGGCTTATGATTGACAATTGATTGTTTCCAATTAATCAATCACAATCAATGCCCAATCAACGCAACCAGCAGCATTTGTGCTACAATATTCACAACATTTATAGCCTTGGATCTGACAGTCCAGGGTAATCAAGCTCTGAGGAAGGGGGTGCGCCCCCGAAACGCGTCAGCTTTTATCCTGTCTCAGTTTGCACAGGTTGTGCACCCACCATTTTGTGAGTACCCTCTCTTGTTATCAATTTTAATAAAATTGTTTTTGGTAATGCACTAGGTGCGTGTGCCTTTCTTTCCTCTTGTTTTCTAGTTATTTTCGGATCTCCCCGTCCGTGGAGGGCTGCACGCATCAATTCATTTACCTCTGTCCAGTCGGTAGTCTGCCATACTAGAGGACTTACCAGCGCGGGAATTTCTCAACCTTTTTCTATTTGTAAGTGAGGCTGTGTTGCCTGTGCACTGGTTTTTGAAGCCCTTGGATTTCACACTAGCATGCATTGCACACTTCACTGGGTCATGCTTGGCAGGCTACATCTCGTAAGTGTGACAGGGTGTATCATTCCTACTGGGGCTGCTACATGTGTACACCCCTGGTCAGTGGGCAGATGTGGTGGAATGGCCCAGTGTGAAGGCCCTGGGTAAGGTTGGTGGTCAGAAGGGAAGGGGCAGGTCTAAAGCTGTGTAAGGGGCCCCCAAATTTCTGATGGCTGCCCTGCCCACTCAGCCTGGTAATGCCACAATTATTTATGTCAGATGCAGTTTAGGTCTCCCCCTCCCCCAAAACACACACTTTTGCAACGTTATTTTTGGCTTTCCAACCAGGCAGAGTGCTTGAGGTGTTCTTATTATGTGAAACCTAATTCCCATGCTCCAAAAAAGTTACATCATCTAAAACTACTGTATCTCCAGAAATGTAATCTCCTATACACACTCTCCATCTTTTGTGAGTGACATTTCCCTATTGATTCCCCAAAACCTGTAGTGCAAGGGCCTGCTTGATTTGCTACTAATTTGACCTCATGTGATCGCTTTTGTTTGAATCTTGTTAGAAAAGTGTAATTTGAAAAGTATATTTTCTGTAGGTTGTGATTCTCACACGTCTTACATCTCCACTGTGCTGGAAATGGAAGTGTAGCCTTATGTTGCCCTTGCATTTGTATGTTGAAGAACATTTTTATGTTTGTTGGCAAAGTATAATTTTTTTTTTTATCCAGTTTCCTTCCAATCCCCAGCAGTGGCAGGAAGTTGCTGCTCAGTTTTTGCAGCAATGGGATTTTCCCAACTGTGGGGGTGCCATCGATGGAAAGCATGTTCGGATTGTACCACCACCCAACTCTGGCTCCTATTATTTCAATTACAAGGGGTTTTGCAGCATTGTGATGCTTGCCATAGTGTCTGCCAACTATGAATTCTTGTACCTGGATGTGGGGAAGAATGGCCGCAACTCCGATGGAGGAGTGATCGTGCAGACGGAGTTTTATAGGCGGCTTCAGAATGGCACCCTCAACTTGCCACCTGCAGACCAAAATGTGGAGGGTCTGAACTTTGTCTTTGTTGCAGCTGAGGCGTTTGGGCTTGGTGAACATGTTATGAAGCCATTTCCTCAATGAAACCTGACCAGAGGATTTTCAACTGTAGACTTTCACGTGCTAGAAGGGTGGTGGAAAATGCCTTTGGAATTTTGGCCAACAGGTTCCGTCTCTTTTTGACGCCAATCAACCTGGCCTTATATAAGATAAATCACGTGGTACTGTGCTGCTACATCCTGCATAATTTTTTACGCAGGAATGCGACCAATTATCTCCCAACCGTGCCCACTGACATTGATGCAGCCCTGCAAGGCCCAAGTACATCAACTGAAGGTCGTCCGTCGTTGGATGCAATGGCAGATCTCCAGAGTAGACGTGCTACCTTGGCCACCCAGAATGCAAGGGATTTGCGTATCAAATATATGCAGTATTTTGTGGGGAGAGGGGCTGTGTCCTGGCAAAACCATGATTCCTGATCTCGTTTAATGTTTTATTACCCTTAGAAATGAATCCTTCAGTTTAACTACTCTTGTCTGTGGTTTTCAGATGTGTAAAAGAGATGTTCTATATGTGCTTTATTTTTGCACTTGCTCCAAGAGGGAAATCTAACCTTCATTTCTCCATGAGATCACAATATCATCTTCTGCAAAGTAGTTTTGTGTGCAGGGGTTGTGCTACATATACTCAAACACACAATGTTTTTGGTGTTCATGCATTCCATGCATGAAGAACAAAAACATGATGCATTAACAACTGGTTTAAATGTTTCTAGATGAACTACACCTGTGTTGACCACATAGAGCACATTTGCTCTGTAAAGACCTAAACTTTATGGAACTCACAGGCATACATAAAGTGAAGAAGAAGCCACACACTGTTAGTATCAAACCTTTATATTGCTTGCACATTCTGAGGTGCTTTGCAACATGAAAAAACAGATGTCAAACATATAAAGCTGGTAGGCCACAAACGAAAGAGTGTAAACATGTACTCCATCTTATCAGGAGTTGTCAAGTGTGATCTTTCTGGTGGGGCAGACCCCCTTCCTCCAAACTGGAGTTTCTTGGAGAAAGGGGTGTTGCATCTGAGAAATGTGTGAGTTGATCCCATCAGGGGTTCTGAGCCGACCCGTTTTGGGGGTGGCCACCTTTATCCAAACTCTACTAGCTTGGATAAAGGGGGGCAACCCCAAAACGCGTCGGCCTCGAACCCCTGATGGGATCAACTCACACATTTTGAAGATGCAACACCCCTTTCTCCAAGAAACTCCAGTTTGGAGGAATGGGAGGGGGTCTTCCCACCCAGAAAGATGACACTTGAAAACCCTTGATGAGATAGAGTGCATGTATTCACTCTTTTTCATGAGGCCATTTCAAACGGGCAACAGGCCCTAAAATGGGGTCCACAAAAACAAGCCCAATTACAAGAAGAATTAAAATTTTAGCATGCATGTCCCCAACATCCGTTAATCACCGTTGGAGTTCCTGCGCTGCCCTCTGGATGTCCTGTAGCTCCCCACAGCACCACTGAATTTCCCTCCTCAGTCTTCTAATGGTGCATTGTGGAACCTCATGACCTGTTAAGTAGAGGAAAATGCATAAGGGCAATGATGGTCAAGTGGCTGAGGGCCAACATATTGATTTGTGTTATTTTGGTAGTTTTTTTAAGTGATATCTTGACATTGATTGGTATTGGATGTCCGCGCTGTGATTGGATGGAGGCGCAGACCTGGAGGAAGGATGTTGCCGGTCACAGCGGGGTGCTTAGACCGGTGCAACAGCTTCGTTCCAAGGTAACTATTTCAGAAATAGCTATTATGTGCTGCATAATAGCTGATTATGCCTTGGATGGGCCTATTTTTTTTTGGTTGGTTGGGGGGGGGGGGGGGCACTTTACAACCACTTTAAAGGCAACAACAATAAAGGCCATGGCCATACTTTAGAACAAAGTAAAAAAGGTGTGTTGGTTATTAACTGCGGTCTGCTGTCCCATGTACCAATAGACATGTCAATACACAAGAAGCAATATTAGAACAGTATTTACAAGCTCAAATGACAGGCTCACTCGCAGCTTGTTCCCTTGGGGACTCGGGATGTTGGGGCAACTCAAGTGAATCTGGTTCTTCTAAAAAAAAATATCAAATGCATTCATTGAGCATCCCAAAGTCACTACAGGTTCAACACCTGTAGGATTGTAGGATACTTTTCAAGTGTGCCAACCTTGCAATTGGGCTGGGCTGGGTGCATCTGGTGGACTTCTTGCATAGGCTTGGGGGGCCTCTATAGGATTTTCTGCAAAAAAAAAAAAAACGGACGATGAGGCCATTTTCCATGGCCCAAATACTTGACAAGTGGCAACATTCATCAACTCCTACAGCTGCTCCCCCCCTCGCTCCTATAGGATGTGGGATGTCTGATATCCATCATATGCATGTGTGTGCCTTCCAGCACTGGGGGCTATCCTCTCCCCATGTCTGCACTAGCAAGGCTGGATTAATGGGCACTGATGAATCGGTCAGCAGCCAGTAAAGTGATACTTATCCTTTAATTTAGGCCTGAAACTCCCGCCCTTTTGTCCACCTAGCAGCACCCCTGTCTGTGGCACAATTTGTATAGTTGTCATTTAGCACTTACCTTCTGGGCGTGAAGGTGGGCTTGATTCCACCTCCGCTGACGGGCCAGGGGTGGGAGCATCCGTTGGTCCCTTGGGGGGGTGGGTCCTTTGTTTTTTTTTTTTTGTTTCCCTGTTGCAAAATACAAAAAGAACATAAGTGCAAAAGCTAAAGGAATGTCTGAAAGCTTGATTTGGAAATTAAATTTGGGAACCCCAAGGCATACAAAGAGTTCAAAAATTCACAGATAATTCTCTCTAGCTACTTTGACCAAGAACAGATCCAGACATCGAATTTACACATCTACATATTGGTTCCAAAAAAATATTGCTTACTTTTTTCAAGGATTCGATGGATCCGGCGCAGCTGGTCTTGCTCCCGATGTTTGAGATCGGACCAGCACTTGGGGAGCTGATCCCTGGCCCGCTGGACCCCATATTTTTGAGATAGCCGCTCAATGACCCTTTCTAGGATATAATCCTTATGGCTGTTCGGCCTCGAATAATCGTAGTCCCGGGCCTCCATGATTCCCACCATGTCGACCATTTCTGCCCTGGTCATGGGGATGGCCCTCATTTTGTGGTGTCTGCTAGACTGGCTCTAATGCAATTCCACCATGGTTTTTGCCCAAACGTTCGTAGCTCGTTCGTCGTAGATCGTTCGTTCCATGGAGGCGTTGGTATGAGCCGCGCCCCAGCGTAACGACGCACCTGAGAGCGGAACGCATGCGCAGTGTATAAAAAATGAATGGTCAAGGAAGCGGCTGTAGGTAGGAGCGTGGTGTGGAGACGACCGTGTGGGAGACCGCTCATTATTTAGTACAAACAAAGGTTCACTGGAACTTCAGCCATAGGTGGGTAGTGGCCTATATTGCTTGGATTGAGGCCTAGATTGGGTCCAGCTTAGAGGTATGCTGTGTGAAGTTGCATTATGCTTTGTCTTGTGTCTTACAGGCATAATGAGGAGTGATAGTTTTTTTTCACACAATTTCCTACCACACTTTATTGACCTCTACCGCCAACTCCCATGTCTTTGGAATGTAAAGAGCAAGGAATATTTCAACAAGGTCCAAAGGCAGGCAGCTTGTGAGCAACTGGCAGAGCTGTGTAAACAGATCAAGCCCAATGCCAATGTTCAATACATTCGACACAAGATTGCCAATATGAGGACCACATATGGGAGGGAGGTCAAAAAAATAGAGAAATCCCAGAGGTCAGGAGCTGCAGCATCGGATGTGTATGTGCCTAAGCTCTGGTACTTTGAGAGCCTCCAGTTTCTTAGAAACACAGCTGACGCGAGGCCATCTCTATCAACCCTGCCCTCTACCTCTGCTGAGGCCACGGCTCCTACACCTGAGGATGAAGATGTGGAGGAGGCCCCCTTCACCCAGGTATAGTGTTGAACATATTGTAAAGATAAAATGATAATAACTAAACATTATTGTCCAAACATTTGAGTCTTAACACATTTGTTTCTATATCCAAACCCAGTTGTGGCCTAAAGTCATTTTAAGGATAAATCAAAATGCTAGTGCCAGAATGGTAGTGTTTGTTATTTCTAATTATTCAATAAGCAACAGTCATGAAATGTAAATTTGTTTGGATTCATCACCCACACAAAGATATTCTAATAATGTCACTTTTTTTTTACACAGGAAAGTGTCACGAGACAGTGACTGAGGAGGAGGCAGCTGGCTCTTCACAGCTTTGCCAATCGCAAATTCCTCCCCTTCAGGTTGGTAGGAAAAGGAAAAGGAAAACCTATCATATAAATGAAACAGCTTCCTCCTTTTTTGAGCAGGCAACACAAATCCTCCAGAGGGATCTGGACCAGGAGGAGTCATTCGCTGCCTATGCAGCAGCGAAACTTAAAAAAATGGCTCCATACCAGCAGAACAGGGCTGAGGAGCTGATAAGCCAGGTGCTGTTCAAGGGGGCAATGGGGCTCATAACGTACACAGAGCTCCACAAGAATGTGCCTCCACCTTCACCACCTACCCCCATCTCACCATCCAACCCAAACACCACACCAGCATGCTGGCCAGTGGCAATTTTTTTCCCCATGGCCCCCACCAACAACCATGGTCTGGTGATTATGGCCAATACCCCCATTGAGGTATTTATTTATTTTTCTGTATTTTTGTTTTGATTTTTTTTGTTTGTTTAATCTTTAACCCATTTTGATGAGAGCTGCTAATGTGCGCAGCATTACGCTATTTGAATTCAATTGCCAATAGATGAACGAATATGCATTGTGAAATAGAAGCGTAGGTTTACACAAACGGACACTTCCGGCCGTTCCTGACTTGCGTCAGGAGCATGCGTGTTTTTGCAGGTACAACTGTTGGACCAACTTCTCTGTACACACGGTACAACGGTCGTACAACCGCTTGTCGTACTACCAAAGTTTTCTAGTCTGCTCATACAACTTCTGTTGTACGACCATCGTACGTAGGCTGTTCTAATCGCACATACTAGCGGTCGATTTAGCATACAACGGTCGTTCGTACAACCTATTGTATAAGATCGTCGACCCGTGTGTATGAGGCATTAGTTTGTTCCAGACCCAATGGGCAGCTGTAGCGATCGATCTGGAAGGGCTGCAGGAAGGAGTGCAGTGGAGGCCGATTCCAGGAGCATAGAGTGGGAATGTACATCATCTCCAGACTCATCAATATCATCTGAGCAGCAGGATCGTTCGTCTGCAGTGGTTTGTTCAGTGGGGTGAGTGGGCCCAAGCCGATCTATAAGAGTACTGATCTGTTTAATATATACCTCACAAAAGAAAGTTAGTAGTCATCTGAGCATTACCATCAGACTAAGGAGGTTGGATTATAACCACTTGAGTGCACTGGATTGCTGTTAGTTGAAAGCTTATCATAAAGTCAGTGATCACTGTGAATGTTTCTATCTATTGCAGTAAAGTTGCTTGTTCTACCCTTGTGCCATAGTCGGAGGATCTGTGGACACAGTTACTTCTTAGGTGTCTAACATTGGAATAAAGAGTCAGCAAAAGACGCACTGAACTTTAATTGAGGCTTTGCTACCATTACAGCTACTTTCCCCCCACTTTGCAGCACTCAGGGTATTATACTTTGCATTACTGGATTCTCCTAATAACTCTCTTAAATAGAGCAGGTGAATCTGAATCAGTCAATTGCACTATTCATTGAAGTTATACCATATGCATTTTTTAGAGTGGTACTGATGTATTTGTATTACATTGAGTGGTATCAATTTACCTACCATTCACCAATTCACATTGGCTAGTCTAAAGCTTTATCCTGTATTGATTTATTTTACATAATCTATCTTTACAACGAGCATAAGCGAACATTCAGGTATCTTGAATAAACTTGATTGAAGGAATTAAAGTGTAACCTTTAACAGTGAACTGCCAGCAAATAGGAGGGAATAGTGATACACATTCAGTTTGTTTGTGTCTCCCTTTTATTCACCAAGATCTCAAAAGTTATGTTTATGTTACTTAGACATTTATGTGTGTGTGACTTAAAAGTAAACTGTTAACCATTTACCTGAGTGGTACAATTCCTGTTTAAATGAAAAGGGAACTGACTCAAATAGTGATTCCAGGTGTGTCAGAGGGGACTGAGGCTGGTATTGGGGTTGAAAGGTGGAGTAATAGACACAACATACTAAAGCAGCTCCTACGGGGGTAGTGGTACCCGTGGGGGCTTGTCCGGGATCCGTTTACTCTGCTATCAACTTCCTTAGGCACCATCCCTACAGACATCAAGATGGACCCTGCTGCTGCAATCCAGTGGTGTGGCAAAGAAGACGAGTGTGGTGATCAAGCTACCTGGGGAGACCTGGTCTGAAGAACAAATTAGCCAGGCAGTGAAGACATTGGCCCCAGACAAGAAAGTATTAGTGATTGATGTTAGACCAGACAGTGGGACCACTTGCACCTACGCGCTGTTAGAGTGGAAGAAAGAAGTCCCTGAAAGCCTCCGAGGCATCAGTGTGCAATTGGCCAACAAGACGGAGCTCCACATACTCTATCCATTGCAGATGAGGGCCCTATCAGTTCCAGTCAAGCTGTGGAAGCTGAGGAAGAGGTTTTCTCACCAACACCCCTGGCCACCAATGGGCTAGAATTTTTCACCACCATGGGAGAGTTTGTGTCAAAATGCCAGAAGGGCAATACAGTATGTTCTGGAGCTGGATATGGGAAGGTGAGGATCTTCTCAGGAAAGCACCCTGTGCCCACTGGAGAGGAAGAGTATGAAGTTTTGATGGAACAGACCATGCAGGCCCTAGAAGAGTGGGACCTGCCAGAGGTCCAAAAGAAGCAAGGTATCCGTGAGAGTTTGTGAGGGGCCGCTGCTGAGGCTATCAGGAACTTGAGATTCAGCAACATGACCTGTACAGCTTAAGATTACCTGGCCATGCTAAAGGAGGAGAAAAAGAAAAGGCAGCTGACTAGATCTATCAGTTTGAACATGCTCTTCAACGCCAAGGTGAACACCTATCTGAATACATCAGGAGGCTGAACAAGATGCTATACCAGATTGTCTAAAAAAAAAAAAAAAAAAAGGAATGGTGCCTTCTGCCATACGCTAGGCCAGAATACAGCAAATCCTAAAGAGGGCCCTACACTCCGACCCAGTCTGGCTTCAGCTGAAGACCTCTGCGGGTGTTATGTCCCTAAAGTACCCTGAACTCATCAAAGTAGTGAGAGAAGAAGAGGCCATGTTTGATGACAAGCGAGTGTTCATCCAGCCTCTACACCTCTGGCTGAAGTCGGGTCTTTGGGGGGCAGTGGAGCAAAACTCTTAAATAGCTGCCCTGAAGTCTAAGATGGCACAGGTAATGGAGATGATGACTTTGCTGACAGCAAAAATCACCAAGACAACTGATGAGAGTGTCACAGAGACAAGTGTGCCTCCAACTCCATCCACCTCCTCTGGCAGGAGGCCAATGGCTAATGAAGTATGCTTCAATTGTGGAGGAGTGGGACATTATCGACGAGTGTGTCCAAGCCCGGTGAAGCTCGTAGTACCACACCAAAAGCCGGTGGGAAACTCCAGGAGGGCCCACGAAGAGGGAGCCAACCGGGTGCCCATCTACAGTAGCTAGCTCCAAAGCTGCAAAGAGACAGCAGCGGGAGTCCAAACCCTCTCAGAAGGCCCCCATTGTTGCCTCCAAGCGACCCAGTGTCCTGTCTCTTTTAACACGGGCTTCAGAGAGTTAATGCACACCAGACTCCCAAAACTCAAGACCTAAACCGGATCAAAATCTCCGCAAAAGAGCAGTGCTGATACAAGCCACCGAACAAGTCAAGGTCACCATATCCTCCAAGTTCCCAGACAAGCTGGTGGGACCTCCTGTTGTCCCCATCCAAGTAGAGGGAGTCCACACCAAGGCCCTTCTGGATACAGGAGCTCAAGTGACCCTCCTCTACAGAGACTTCTATGACAGGCACCTCAAACACCTGCCATTGCAGAATTTGGAAGAGCTAGAGATATGGGGCATTGGGACTCAGAACTTCCCCTACGATGGCTACCTACCAGTCAAGCTGACTTTCAATGCCTCCATGGCTGGAAAGACCGAGACCTTTGACACTCTGGCAGTGGTATGTCCTTGCCCACCAGGGGCCAGTAAGAGTTCTCTCATCATGGGGACTAATACTGATCCTGTCTGGAGATTGACGCCACTTGTCCAAGAGCCAGACACTTCAACTACAAGTGTGCATCCCTTACTGAAACAAGCCTACCAGCGCCTAGTGCAAGAACAGAAGGCTCCAGCTGAAGTAGTGGGAAAAATCTGGCACCTGGACCGGAGTGAGAAGGAATTACAGCCTGGTGAAGTGGCCTATTTACGGGCATCTGTCAAACTAAACTGGAAACCGCCAGGCCCTTTCATTGTCCTTGAAATGAACAGACAAAGAGAAGACATGGAAGTGGAGTTGATTCCCAAAGTGGTTTCAACCAAAGCATTGCAAAAAAGTCACGGGAGGATCTTGGTCAGTGTCCGCAACATAACAGCCTTGCCACTGAAGATGCCAGCTCGGATGTTACTGGGACAAGTGAATCCAGCTACCCCAGTCTCACCATCTGATTTGGTGGGGGGAGAAAGGGATGGGATCCCTGTAGAAGAGTTCTTTCTGAAGAACACTCCTCTCTCACCCGAATGGAAAGAAAGTGCAAAGACTCAGCTCCTGAGATGGCAGGCTACATTCTCGAAGAGTGAATTTGATGTGGGGTGTGCAAAGAGCGCCCAACACCAGATCAGCCTTCAGGAGGATAAACCGTTCAGAGAAAGACTGATTCCTTTAGGGGACTTGGAAGACCTGCGTGAATAACTGGCAGAACTGAAGAGAGCAGGTATCATTCGAGAGTCCCGAAGTCCATATGTGTCGGGACCTGGGATCGAACCTGGAACCTTTTCTGTGTCTGGCATTGATTCTTCTAACTGAGCTATCTAGGATGCTGAACAGCTCCCTGCCTGATCTGTTGATGTTCTGCCTGATCCGCTGGACAATCCTGCCTTATGTCTTGGTTGTTATTGAACCTTGAACTCCTTGCTCGTCCCCTGAACTTTCTATATAAGCCTTGTCTCTGCACTTCCTCTTTGCCAGGTCATTGTGCTTTCTCAGCCAGTGCTTTACTCTTGTCTTCCCTGCTGCTGTCCGTATTTTGCTACCATTCGTTATCGACCCTTGGCTTGTTCCTCGACTACTCTACTGTCTGATCCCAACCTGCAACTACTCGTTACCGACCTTTTGGCTTGTTTACTAACCATGTTCCTGTTTGATCCTTATCTGCTCATCCGCTACTGGGCCCCGTCTTGCTCAGACCCTGGTGGGGTAATCCTGAGGACCGCTACCTGGTACTAACACGCAGCTAAATCCATCGCCACCATCAGGAGCTCTGGTGAACACCGGTTCGTACTTAGACCCCGCACCTCAGGTGAGCCTGCATAATCTGCCAGGGTGACTACCTGCGTACCTATCCTGCTGGTCAGTGGTAGTCCTGCAACTGCTATAGCAACTGGTCTTCAGTAGTGTTGAGCGAACCCGGACTGTAACGTTTGGGTCCGTACCGAACTTTCGGGTGTCCGGGACCCGGACCCGAACACGGACATTTCAAAAAACGTTCGGGTTTGGGTTCTGGTAGTTGATCACGCATGTTGAATAGCTGCAGGGCAGCCAATCAACAAGTTTTTCACTGATTTGCCCTTAGAAGCCATCACAGCCATGCCTACTAATGGCATGGCTGTGATTGGCCAGTGTATCATGTGACCCAGCCTCTTTATAAGCTGGAGTCACAGTGCTGCATGTCACATGCTCTTGGGTTAGTGTAGGAAGAGGAAGCTGACGGCGTCAGGGAGAGATTAGAGACATTTTAACATCTGACCCTGCATCCTGAGATAGATGACTACTGTTGTGCTGTTGCTCTGAGGACAGATAGCAGAAATTAGAGATTTCACATACCGCTGCTTTGAGTGGCAGATCAAACTCTGCATAAAACAACGATCGCTACGATCTTGCACAACGATCAGATTGTTGGAGTAATTTGAGATTTCACATACTGCTGCTTTGAGTGACACGTTGCAGATCAAACCCTGCCTAACACAACGATCGTTACGATTGTACACAACGATCAGATTGTGCGATCGCACACAACGATCAGATTGTGGGAGTAATTTGAGATTTCACATACTGCTGCTTTGAGTGATCTGACTGCACTAGGTAGAGGCTTCTGCTTAGAGGGACAGATTATTTTTCAAAAACCATTGCCTACTCCTATTGGGCCAGCTGTTGCTGTAAGTGACACATTATTGTTCAAAAATCATCTCCTAGCTCTAAAGGGAGAGCTTCCAGCTGTTGGTGTGAGCAGTGCATTTCTTGCACCAAAATAATTATCCTCATCCGTTACCAAAAACTTTTTATTAGACAGGGAGATTCGTCTTCGGAGATGGATCACGTCAGTCTAGTGAGTTTCGTCGTCATACACTTTAGAGTTTAATGAGGGTGTTAGACTAGCAACACACGCTAGCGTGTTAGACTAGCAACACATGTTAGCATTGCTAGCAACACAATCCGTCCCAAACTAGACGTTGCACAGTGAGTTTCGTCGTCATACACTTTAGAGTTTAATGAGGTTGTTAGACTAGCAACACGTTCTAGCATCGCTAGCAACAAAATACGTCTCAAACTAGACGGTGAGTTTCGTCGCCATACACTTTAGAGATTAA
>BLSH010442545.1:30534-47022 GCA_018402905.1 Glandirana rugosa | reverse complement strand
TCTCTGAGATCCGCAGCTGCAGTAGCCTCAGGGATGCCCTGTAATCTGATATTATTCCTGCGACTCCTATTTTCACCGTCATCTATGCGTAGTTGATGTTGTCGCAAACGGTGCAGGTGGTCTCTGGAGGCCGACTCCAAGTGAGTGATGCGGGCTTCGTGAGCGGATTGGGTAGTTGTTATGTCTGATATCGTGGTCTCCGTTGCGGTCACTCGGTGCTGGAGAGTTTGCATGTCTCTGTGGAGAGAGGCCTCCATCTTTGCTGCCCAGGAGTCAAATTCAGATCGAAAGGCTGATAACAGAACAGAGGTCTCGGATCGAGGTGTCTCTCCAGATGTTTGAAGGGTTGTGCTGGGTTGCTCCTGGATTGCAGGGGGAGTCTCAGAGGGCCTCGACTTAGGTGTTGGGGCTGGGTGGTTGGACAGGTCGTTGACACCAGCGTCAGGGACCCCATCACTTTCCATTGCCGCGGAGGTGGGGGGTTTGTGTTTACCTACATTATGCGCTGTCCCTTTCTTATCTTTAGTTGTCCGGGCATCTGGTTGAGGAGTGCGGAGTAGATACCGCTGCATTGTACTTTGTTGAGGGTCAGCAGAGTCAGGAGGGCAAGTGATGTGTGCCATTACGGTATAATCGAAACAAAGAGGGAGAGAGTACGTAAGTGTTTTGATGACTAAAATCAACCTGTCTGGGCTGGGTTTCCGCGGGGCTCAACTGGTATGGTTCACCATGTCTGCATTATCAAACTAGCCCTCCTTAGAAGTCTTGGAAGTGGGGAAGGTCGGTGGTCCCCAGGGGGGGAAGGGGTATCCGCAGAGGAGCCGTTTGGTGCAATTGTTTGGAGTAATAAAGGAGCACCCGTCGGGTAGATCCAGATGGCCACCAGCCGGAGGTCTCAGCTTGTAGGAAGGTGTGGGGTAGTAAGATGGCCTTTTTAGCTTGTTTAGGTGTTAGAGCAGAGATTATGGGTGTACCAAGATGGTCGCTCCCTTGCCTGTGTGGAGAGTTGGAGAGTTTGGGTGGACCAAGATGGCCGCCGTTTAGGCCTTGAGGGCCTTGTCGCTTAATCTGGACCCCCTAATGGCGTCCCCTGCATCTGAGTGGTCTTCAAGGGTGCAGACCAGTTGACTTCTAGAGCCCTAGGAGGTAAGTGTGTTGGGAGCCAGGTGGAACTTAGTCCGCGGCTGGCGGCCGTCACTAGGCCTCAGGCCGCCGCCGCCAGGCCGGGCATAAACAGTTATTGTTTGGTCCAGCTCCGTGTTGGTGAGGCCTGGCAGGTTCCCAATAGTTGTGTGGTGGTGGCTGGAAGAGCAGATGGGCAGCGTGGGGGCCGTAGGGGACGCGATCCGCTTCCTCGCGGCTAGGCCGCAAAAGCCGGGGGCTAAATTTTCGGTGGTGCGGATCGGAACCTCCGATCCGCAAAAGAACGGCCTTATTTGGTAGCAGAGGGGACGGGGAGGCCAGTGGTGGTTAGGATGCCTCTTACCCAGGTCCCCAATGGTCGGATGTTCATGGATGGATTTGTTGTATCCGGAGCTCTGTTATTTGCCGTCCGCTCCCGTCCACGTCCAGACCACGCCCCCCTCAAGGTAGTATTTTGATCAGCAGATTTGGTAGGGCAAACAGTCAGTATTCCACTACAGGTATCCACTGCAGTTGCACAATATTTGACTCCACCCTTCCCGATTGGAAGAGGGCTGATGAAATCCACTTGCCAGACTTGTCCAGGAATTTTTCCTTGATGAATATGCCCTGGTTCTCCAAGCAAGGTTTTACAATAATTTACTTCTTGACATAAAGGGCATTTGGCAACAATATCTTGAGCCTGAGTATGCGTCAGAGGAATTCCTTTTTTGTTGGCCCATTCCCAGGTGCTTTTAGCACCCCGATGTCCAGATTGTCCATGGGCCCATTCCCCCAACCTAGTGAGCTCAATTGACGAAATGCTGGCTAACTGGTCAACAAGTTCATTATTGCTGTGTGAATGCGCATTAACATGACCCACCCTAATTGTTCGAGTTTGACCAGCATGCCAGATATTGTTCAACAGTTTAGGGCCTCCCCACACCTCTTTTCCATTCACAGTCCAGTTATCTTTTTGCCAGGTAGTGATCCAAGTTGTCAGTCCTTTGAAAACTGTCAGTGTAAATCACTAAAGGGTCTTCAGTTGCATTAATCACCATGGCTACTGCCTATAACTCAGCAAACTGGCTGGATCCACCCTCCCCAGTTTGGTACAACACTGTCTCAGTGGAGGGTTGAAAGGCAGCAGCAGTCCAGACTCTGCCTTTCAGTGTAATTGTGGCTGAACCATCTGTGTACCACGCAAACTGTTGTTCATCAGCCGGCAAATTCTCCCAAGTCTGAGCTTCCTGGAATGGACTTCATCCATCAATCATGATTACAGGTGCATCAAGCTCAACGGATTCAAAAGTAATCAGTCCGGCCAACTGTTGGCTCAAAGTAGTTGGTTCTTGAGCAGAAATGCCACCTCTTTCACTTAGATACCATTTCCACTTCTGGAGAGTAGGCTTTTGGGCAACTGCAGTTTGTGCACCAAGTCCTTCCTGTTTGACCCACCCAGAAATAGGCAAGTGTGTTCGCACCACGGCTGGTTGCTGCTTAGTAGTGAGTTCCACATGCTGAAGAGCAGTATAAGCAGCTAGCAGTTGTTTCTCAAGGGGACTGTACTTCCTTTGAGCTGCAGAGAATTGCTTTGACCAAAAAACAATAGGTATTTTCCTGGCCCCTGGATTTGGAGCCTTCTGCCATAGTCCCCAAGACATTCCATGTTCCATTGTGGATACATCCAAATAGAAAGGTTGATCAGGCTGCAATGGTCCCAGGGAATTGTGGCTTCGTATAGTCTCTTTGGCCAAATCCAAGGCACATTGTTGTTCAGGGCCCCAGCTAAAAACAGATTTTCTCCTACGTTCACTGACAGACGCAGCCCTTCATTGACAAGTGGGGTTTATGCACATCCTACTAGGAGTAGACTAGGCAAATAGAAAAAAAGCAAGCTGACCAATCCCATTGGGCCGTCCTCACTTCAGCATATAACCCCTCAGCTCTGCATAGCATATCAGTTTTATTATGCCTAGTGCAAGGAGTTAGACCTGGTTCCCTGCTGGGACCTGCGGTTCCCCAATTTTTTTTTTCTTTTGGCTTCTCAAACTATTTGATGAAGACTGCTATTAAGTAGCCGGCTGGGACATAGAGGGTATCTCGAATCCTGGAATTTCCCCAGCGTGGCCGACCAATGCGAGCTACCCTTAGCCTTGGCGGGGTCCGCCGCATCATACCCATTCCGTGTGGGAGGCTAGTGGGTGACCCCCACTCGCGTCCAGTGACCGGGCTGTGCTCGCATCCAGGGGCGTTTGGCCTGCAGCATCCCTCCCCGCCTGATGGGAGGAAGGTCTGCTACCGGGTGGCTACCCGCTATACCCGTGAGATTGGTGAGTGTCTCCCCTCTCTTCCCCCCCAGGGGTGCAGGGGGGGGCAGGGCGATCGCGGACTGGGCCGGCCGGTGGAGGGTTCAGGGATGTAGGTTCACCCCCCCGCACCGCACCCCCGTGCAAAAAAAGCCATGGGGCAATCCGCCGCCATTTTGCCGTAGCCGCGGCCATTTTGTGGGCTATTTTGGCATCTAGTGATGGAGCGGCGGCCATTTTGCCGTAGTCGCAGCCTGTGTGGACAGGCTTTGGCCTCTTGTGACTGCTCAGTGGCCATGTTTGATGTGCCTGTGAAGAAAACGTGCGGCTGGCGCCGTTTCTTCCTCTTTTCCTCTGGGACAGCATGGAAGGCACAGTGGCGGTTAAGGCTCCTGACAGGCGGGCATCACTCCTACTGGATACGCAGCGCTTGATGGGCAATTGTCACACAGCAAGTATAGCTGGCTCTCCCTGGGGTGTTGGTAGCGGTGGATGCAGTCCTCCTGAGTATTTCCCGGTGGCTCTGTGGGGCAGTGGTGGGGCTGCATTGTGGGGGTGTCTGGACCTGTTGGTCTGTCAGTGTTCCGGAGGCGCAATGGCGGCTGAACCTGCGGGTTCTCCTTCGGAGGATCCTGTGGAAGCGCAACCTGCGATGGGCCCCCTGGTTCCCCTGGATCAGTTAAAGTCCATATTGGGGGAGTTTTCCCCCAGAGGTGCCGAGCCATGCTAAGGGGGTGGCTAAAAAGCGTCCACCCCCTCCTTCTTCAGGGGAGGATTCTGAACCGGAAGGGGCCTCAGTGGTCACGGGGATCCCCGTGGAGCTCTCAGATGGTGAATTGGAGCCCTCGGATGGTGAGAAAGACCAGGGGGCCTCGGTAGCGCGCTGGTGGCCTTACTGATCACCGATATCCATGCGTCTTTGCGACTGGACCAGGCCGGGGAGTCGCAGGAGACGGCCTACGTTTGTGGGTCTTTTAAGCCATCTCGGTCCCCTAGGGCATATCCCTATGACCAATTTTTTGACCAGCTGGTCTACAAGGAATGGCAGCACCCGCAGAATTCCTTTTCATTGCCCAAACGTTTCGCGGTGCGCTATCCTTTTGAGGACAGTTTTGTGCAGAAGTGGGCATCCACCACAGTGGACCCTCTTGTGGCTCGCCTCAATAAGGCAACGACCATCCCCTTGGAGGGGTCTCCCTCTTTTAAGGATCTGGCCGATAGGCGGACAGAGGCGGTGTCCAAGGTACTTTTCTTGGTGGCGGGGTCGGCCATGAGACCAGCTCTGGCATCAGCCATGGTGGCGCAGTCTCTTACGGAGTGTGCGTCTGAGTTGCACAATGACTTGAGCTGCGGGTGTTCGGCTGAGGCTTCACAACGGACGGACAATCTAATACAGGGTCTCCAGTATCTGTGTGATGCAGCTTTGGACCTGCTTCCCATGCTGTCTAAGATGTCTGTTTTTGCAGTCATTATCAGACGGGTGCTGTGGTTACGCTGTTGGTCGGGTGACCACGCGTCTAATAAGGGCCTCACGGATCTTCACTTTCAGGGTGGTCGGCTCTTTGGGGCACAATTGGATGAAATCATTAAGGATTTCACCGGGGGAAGAGTGCCTTTCTCCCGGAGCCCAGGCGGCGGGAATTCCGCCATAAGCAGGGGCCTGCTGCTTCAGGTCAGAAGCGTTTTTTTTTGTGCGCCCAATGCAGTGGGCAAGGGCTCAAGGCCCGACAAGTCTGCCTCGGGGTCCGGTAAGCGGCCTTGGCACCGCAAGAGCGAAAAGATAGAGGAAAAGTCCTCTTCCGCATGATGGGTTGCCCCCCATTCTCGGGTGGGGGGCCAACTTCTGGGGTTCGCAGACAGGTGGACTGCCCGCATTTATGACCGGTGGGTGCAGGAGGTGGTGTCCTTCAGATACAGGATAGAGTTCAGCACTCTACCCCCAGACAGGTTCTTCCCATCGAACTTGAGACTCCCTCAGGGGCGTCGAGAGGCTCTCCTAGGGGCTGTTCAGTCGCTCTCCGTACAAGGGGTGATTGTGCCGGTACCTCCGCTAAAAAAGTTCCGCGGCTTCTATTCAAACCTCTTTGTGGTGCCCAAAAAGGGTGGGGTCAGGCCAGTTCTGGACCTAAAAGCGCTAAACCACTTTGTGAGGGCGCGAAAATTCAGGATGGAATCTGTCTGATCGGTCGTGGCCGCCCTGCACCAAGGGGACTTCATGGCGTCTCTGGATATCAGGGACACGTATCTCCATGTCCCCATTTGTCTCCGGCACCAGCGCTTCCTGCGCTTTGCGGTAGGGGAGCTGCATTACCAATTTGTGGCACTTCCCTTCGGTCTGGCCTCAGCTCCTCGGGTATTCACCAAGTTGGTGGCTCTGGTGCTGGCGCTCTTGAGGCAGAGGGGCATTGCGGTGGTAGCATACCTTGACGGCTTACTCTTGCGAGTGGAGTCTGCTTCGGCCCTGGAGGAGAATGTGACTATCACCATGGCCTTGTTGGGAGACTTCAGCTGGCTGATCAACCTGCAGAGGTCGACGTTGGCCCCGTCCTGTCGACTGGAATATCTGGGTCTGATTCTGGACACAGAGCAGGTGAAGGTGTTCTTACCTCTGGCCAAGTTGCTGACACTGCAAGCAGTGGTGCGAACCCTGCTGTCACACCAGTGGTCCTCCTTAGCGATTCTGTCATGGTGGGACAAGTCTCCGTTGTCCCTAGACCCTAGTTGTCCCTAGTCTCTGTTGTCCCTAGATCAGATTGGATCATCAGACCAGAGGATCGTTGACCTGGTGGCTTCAGGCCCCGGCTCTAACGTTGGGGAAGTCGTTTCTTCAAATGAACTGGTCGATAGTCACAATGGATACCAGCCTATCGGGCTGGGGGGGTCCTGGGGCAGCTGTCTGCTCAGGGCCGTTGGTCGGCGCAGGAATCTCGCCTTCCGATAAATGTGCTGGAGCTGAGGGCAATCAGGCTCGGCCTCTCCCACTGGACGGTAAGGCTGTACGGCCGCCGGTTTGGGTTCAGTCGGACAACGCCACAGCTGTGGCGTACGTGAACCATCAGGGCGGAACGAGGAGCTCGGCAGCGGCTGCGGAAGCGGCTCGCATTCTGAGATGGGCAGAAATTCACGTGCCGGCAATCGCCGCCATTTACATTCCGGGCGTAGAAAATTGGCAGGCGGATTTTCTCAGTCACCAGACGCTGGATCAGGGGGAATGGTCCCTACATCCAGAGATGTTCCGTCAGATTTGCCAAAGGTGGGGCACGCCAGATGTGGACCTCATGGCATCCAGGTTCAATCACAAGGTGCAGACCTTCGTGTGCAGAACAAGGGATCCGTTGGTGGCCGCCACAAACGCATTGGTAGCGCCTTGGGGTTGGTACCGGCTCCTTTACGTTTTCCCTCTCAAGCTCCTACCGTGGCTACTGCACAGGGTAGAAGCAGAGGGCATCCCGACAATCCTGGTAGCTCCGGATTGGCCTCGGCGCCCTTGGTACGCCGACGTGGTGTGGATGGTGACAGATGCCCCCTGGCGTCTTCCGCTACGCGGAGATCTGCTGTCACAGGGGCCCATCCTGCACCCTGCTTTACCCTTGCTGGTTTTGGCGGCTTGGCTATTGAGTCCCAGGTGTTGAGGGATAGGGGTGTCTCTGACTCTGTGATCCCTACCATGCTTAAGGCGCGCAAGTGTACTTCGCGCAAGATATATCATCGCACCTGGAAGACCTATATTGCCTGGTGTGAGGCGGGGGGGATGGAACCCCCGCTCTTACATTGTGTTCCAGGTGCTGGCATTCTTGCAGCAAGGCCTGGATAACAAGTTGGCATTGAGTACACTCAAGGGTCAGATTTTGGCTCTGGCGATTCTTTAGCGTCACATTCGTTGATACGTACATTTGGCGCCGTGGGATTTGAATTTGGTACTTTCTGTACTGCAGAGATCGCCATATGAGAAAATCAGGGATATTCCCTTACAATTGCTGTCGCAAAAGGTGGCTTTCTTGGTGGCCATTACATCCGCTAGGCGGGTGTCTGAGTTGGCGGCGTTGTCATGTAAGTCTCCCTACTTGGTCCTTCATAAGGATAAAGCGGTTCTGAGACCTTCATCTTCATTTCTACCAAAGGTGGTTTCCTCTTTTCACATTAATGAGGATATTGTTCTTCCTTCCTTATGTCGGCACCCGTCGCATCCCAAGGAGATTGAGTTGCATTCTCTGGATGTTGTGAGGGCTTTGCGGGTGTATTTGGCGGCTACAGCTTCTTTTCGGAAGTCTGATGCGTTGTTTGTACTGACAGAAGGCCCGCGCAAAGGGTTGGCGGTCTCGTCGGCTACTGTCTCCCATTGGATCAGACAGACCGTGACCCATGCGTATACTGTTCGGGGCAAAGTTCGGTCATGGCTCATTTCACCAGGGTAGTTAGCACTTCCTGGGCTTTCAGACACCAGACTTCGGTGTCTCAGGTGTGCAAGGCGGGTACTTGGGCCTCGGTGCACACTTTTGTTAAATTTTACAAAGTTGATGTGTCAGCATCCGTGGATGCTGCTTTTGGCCGTAAAGTTTTACAGGTGGCGGTGTAGGCGCGGCTGGCGCCTCCTGAGAGGATTTCTGTTGGGTACAGTTGTTATTGTGCACCCACCCCTCTTGAATGACACTGCTTTGGGACATCCCCACTTGTCAATGAAGGGCTGCGTCTGTCAGTGAACGTAGGAGAAAATAGGATTTTATTAAGAACTTACCGTAAAATCTGAGTTCACTGACAGACAAAGCACCCACCCCTCTGTGTTGCGTTTGTGCAGCTTGTTACAAACTGATATGCTATGCAGAGCTGAGGGGTTATATGCTGGAGTGAGGACGGCCCCCTGGGAGGGGTCAGCTTGCTTTTTTTTTCCTATTTGCCTAGTCTACTCCTAGTAGGATGTGCATAAACCCCACTTGTCAATGAAGGGCTGTGTCTGTCAGTGAACTCAGAGAAAATAATTTTACGGTAAGTTCTTAATAAAATCCTATTTTTTCCTGGTAACATTGTAAATAGGTCTCAAAATTAATCCCAAATGAGGTACAAATGCTCTCCAGTACCCCAGTACTCCCAGCAGACTTTGAGCTTTCTTGATGATTGTGGGAGTTTTGAGATTAGCAATTGTATCCAACACAGGCTGTAGAATTGTCTTTTTAGGACCAGTCCATATCATTCCCAGAAATTTCACAGACTGAACTGGGCCCTGCACTTTGGGGGGATTAATGGCTCAGCCTATTTTCTTCATATAGTCCATAACAGTATGTAAATCCTTTTGGACCTCATCTTGAGTTGCTCCAGATAGCATGATGGCATCAATGTAATGATAAATGTTACAAGAAATTGGTGGAATCTTTTACAAGTCTCTAGCAAAAAGTCCATGACAGATGGTGGGGCTATGCAAGTAGCCCTGGGGTAAAACAGTGGGGGTGTTAGGAACGCTTTCACCAGTTGGTGGCACTGTAGCCCCCACACCTAGGGGCTGCAGTTCCAGTGTCCACCAGCAGGTGTCTCTTCGCAGTCAGGACCTGATATCATCTCCTGCAATCAAGCATCGCCTGAGACTGTTTGCAGGAAGTGTATTTAAACCTGGGAGTGCTGTGCTAGCTTGCCTTGGTATTGTGCCTCTGTATCCTGAGACCTGTATCACGAAACCTGCATCGTCCTGCTCCCCAGTTCCCTCTGACTGATCTCCCGTGGATGACCCTGGCCTGGCTTGAAGTTTATGGTTTGGACTTTCCTTACTGCTCTAGTTATATGCTTTTGGTTGGCTTCACTATTTCTATTTTGGTTATGCATTTTAGTTCACTGTCACACCTTATAATAAATCCTCTTATTTAAGTTTACGCTTTTGTTTGGTACTTTCTGTGCAGTCCACACATTTCTGGTCACACCAGTTTCCTGACAGGGGGTATATTGCCTCCCATCCCACTGAAAAGCAAATTGATCCTGAGATTCTTCATCAATTGCTATAGAAAAGAAAGCATTTGCTAAATCTAGGACAGCATGCCACTCCCCAGCTGTTTGTGCAATATTCTCAACAAGTGTCACCATATCTGGGACAGCAGCTGCCAGAGGAGGGGCCCCCTTGTTTAATCCTCGATAATCAACGGTAAGTCTGTAGGATCCATCAGGTTTCTTTACTGGAAATATGGGAGAACAAAAGGGCCTACAGCTGGTCTGAACACCCCAGCTTCCAACAAGCATTGAATAGTCTCTGTAATTTCCTTGTGTCCCCCTGGAATCCAATATTGCTTCAAATGTACTGGGTGATCAGGGGGTGGAATGTACACTGATATCCATTTAGCATGACCCCTTACAATGGGTTTGACTGCAGACACAATAAAAGAACGGACTGAAGTACCAAACACATACATCCCCCTCATGGTATGGATAGTCTGGGATATCCATTCCTAGTATGTTGTCAGGTAGTTCAGAGACAAGAATGCTGGCATTAAAAATGGGATATTTGCCTATCTGTAGTCTGCAGTGAACCTTATCAGCCCATGTAGTCTGCCCACCCAAACCTTCCACAGCTACCCATGTAGTGTCTGTGTGATTTAGTTTACGGTTGCCATGAAACAAAGAAACCTCTGCTCCTGTGTCTAAAAGGGCTGTTATTCTTTGTGGATGTGACTGTCCCTGCCAGTAAATAGCCACTGATGCATATGGGCGTTGATACCCTGGTTTTATTACACAAATTCTCAGTGGTGCAGGGGATCCACCTACAAGCCAATCATTAATAGGCTGTGGCACCCCCCCCACCCCTTCTCTTTCTTAGAGGGTGTATGTGTCCTGAGATGTCCCTCCAAAGCTGTTTGCGCCTCCCTGTAAGGGCTGTCTTTCTGTCTGGGAGGGGGCAAAGGAGTGGTTGTGTCCTCTACATCTCTAGTTGCCACCCTCTTGGGTCTGGCTGACTGTAACTTCCTTTGCTGCTTCATTTGCTTCCAGAGTTTGAGCATATCAGCAGTGAGGATCCCATTTATATTTTCTTTGGGAACACCACTGTTGATCAGATCAAAAAACAACGGTTTCCTTGTAATTTTAAACCTCTGTGTCAATCTCCCTTTTCTGGCTTTTGTATTGATCTTTGCTTATGACCTGGTCCTGGTCCCCTGTCTATTTCTTCCAGCTGACCCATCAAAGCAGCTGCTTCATGCACATTCCCCTGCCTCTTATAAATTCTTATCATCCGTATCTCTAGTTTTCACAGATCAAATTTTCCCCACCCCGGTACCAAATCTCGTCACGTTTTTTGGGGTTGTGATCGATCTGTGCAAAGAGATCACACAAATACATAAAAGTATAACCTTTATTACAAAGTAACAACAGATACAGATAAAGATAAAGAAAATATGAAGAATACTTAACTAAAGGTGCTTGTTTCCTTCGCCATGGAGTCTCTTACATGGCACAGGGGATCAGGACCAGACACGTGCCTCATGGCTGTTCTGGGTGAGACTAACACGTATAGGTTTTGGCTGTGGTAATATAGAACCTGTGTAAGGAAAGACCACCCCCAGCCAACACCCTGGTAAGCAACTATATGACCTTCACATTCCTGAGGAGAGGGGGCTAGCTTGTCCATATAAGGCAGTTCAAATGCCAATAAGTTGAGTCATGCAAGGTAACCAGGATATTCAAGGCTATAATAGATATTTATGAAGCCAACCTTAATAAAGAATATGAAATATGCAATTTCCCCAACAATCACAGATACCACTTGGAACCCAGCAGTGCAAAAAAGTCAGTTCCGCCAAGGGCTTTCTGAACAGGTAAAAGATGAGCTTGCCAGAGTGGAGACTCCTAATGATCTTGAGGCCTTCATCCAACTATGTATCCGAATTGATCAAAGACTAATGCCCCGTACACACGGGACGCCGATCGCATTCAACACGTCATACTCACGACCGTTGTATGCAAAATCGATCGTTCGTATGCGCGATTTCAACAGTCGAACTTACGACGGTCGTACATGGGAGTTGTATGAGCAGACTACAAAACTTGGTCGTACCAACAAGCTCGCATACGACCATTGTATCGTGTGTAGAGCAGTTGGGTACAACAAGTTGTATTGTGCTAAACACGCATGCGCCAAGTCCGGAACGGGCGGAAGTGTCCGTTCGTGTAAAACTAGGTTTCTGTTTCACAATTGCATATTCGTTTGTCTATTGCCAATTCAATTCAAATAGTGAAATGCGGCGCACATTAGCATCTTTTTCAATGGGATAATAATGAAGATGCACATTGCTAGTGATACACATGCTACTAATGTCATAAAAGAAAGTTGTTCTGTAGTGATATTAATAGAATTTGCATTATTTACAATCTCCTTTTCTTCTATTTACCATTTCACCAATATTATAAGCTCTGAAATATGAGAATTCCTTGAATTGAATGTGTTTGTGGTCCCTTGCTATTTGTTATAACTTTTCTTTTTAATGTAACTGCCTACTTCAAACCTGGCATTTTCTTTAATAAACTTAGGCAAGTATTGTTGTTTTAAATATTCTTTATTTTTAATTCATAAAGAATACAAATTAAATAATGATATGAATTTTTCTGCAAAGAAAATATAACAGAAAACAAATGTATAAAGTAGAACAAAATATGTGTAAAATTAAAACAAAATAAACAAATACAAAAAAAAATAAATAAAACCCTCAATACTGCCCGTAATCCCCAGACCAGGGTTGTTGGGGGCCCTGGGGATAGTACTGCCACTGGGCAGGATGCTGCTGTGGCAGTGGATATGATGGGGCAGGTGGTGGAGGTGGTGTTGGCTCATCATCCACGAGCCTTGTTGTGGGCATAATTTGGCCCATCACCCCCTTAATTAGCACCTCCAGCATCAGACGTTCAGCCATCTGCTTCTGCTCCTCGGTCATTTTACGCATCTTGTTAGCAACAAGTGAGTCAAATGACTCCTCCTCATCTGGGTCTCGTTGGAGGACCTAGCTTGCTTCTCTGAAGAAGTTTGCCGCAGCCTCATCGGCATCCTGGGCCCTCCTTTTCCTTCTCCTCCCAACCTCCAGGGGATAAATCCTGGACACACATGGCTGTGCTGGCCCAGCTGCTTCCTTCTCAGTCACCGTCTCGGTGACACTTTCCTGAGTATAAAAAAGTGACATTATTAGAATATGATTGTTTGTGTGGGTGATGAATCCAAACAAATTTACATTTCATGACTGTTGCTTATTGAATAATTAGAAATGACAAACACTAGCATTCTGGCACCAGCATTTGGATTTATACTTTTAATGACTTTAGGCCACAACTGTGTTTGGATCTTGAAACAAATGTGTTAAGACTCCAATGTTTGGCCAATAATGTTTAGTTCTTATCATTGGATTGGATCTTTACAATATGTTCCCCAACACTATACCTGGGTGATGACGGCCTCCTCCTCCTCATGTCTAATAGGAGACACGTCCTCCCCTGATATTGAGGGAAGGGTGGAGAGGGATGGCCTAGCCTCAGATCCACCCTGTAGGAATTGCAGGCTGGTATAGTACCACAGTTTAGGTACATACACATCAGACGCTGCAGCTCCCGACCATTTGGATTGCTCTACTTTCTTCACCTCCCTGCCATAGGTTGTGCGAAGGCTTGCAATTTTTTGCCGCACATATTTGGGGGTTGCCTCGGGGTAAATCTCTTTACAGAGGTCAACCAGCTGTCTTAACGCTGCCCCCTTCCGGGTCTTGTTGTGGTAGTCTCTTCTCTGGACATCCCACAGGCAGGGGAGCTGGTGGTAGAGCTCAATGAACTTGGGCAGGAACTCCTGGGTAAAAAAGCGGTCGCTCATTATGCCTGCAAGACAGAAGACAAAGCATCATGCAACTTCACCCAGCATACCCCTATAAAAGCCCCACCAAATCTAGGCCCCAAGCCAAGCAGTATTAGGCTTGCTGCATCATCCATTTAATCCAGGACACATATGGATTACACAGGTTCAGAGGCTAATTGAATGCAGGTAAGGTACCAAGTGAGTTTAATTACCACCCTAATCAGCCACAGAACCTGAGTAATTAATATCTGTCCTGAATTAATGGGATGATGTAGCAAACCTAAGCAGTATAAGCCATTTTGCCCAACAGGGTGCTCTTAATACAACCATGGGCTCCTGGGCAAAGTAAGGCACTAGGGCCCCTAACAGCCTGCCCCGTTTTATGCACCTGCTCTCAAGAATGTACGTATAAATTGTTGATGGAATTAAACATATATTCATCACTACTTTCAATCAAATTGATTGGAAAACATGCCATAAATGAAAGACCAAACAACACAAAGGGGTGAGCAGAAGTGCACAGTACAGGGGTGGTTTAGGAGGGCACAATACAGGCTATGGGATGCTGCCCAGGACACAGATATCCTGGTCCAGCTAAGTAAAAAGAATGTCTTTCATGCTCAATCAGGGACAATTGTCAAGTATGAGAGGTTATCATGGGGCCCCCATGTACCTGCAATCCAAGCATAACAGTATAGGCCTCTACCCACCTCTATCAGAAAATCCTGCCGAACCTTCGTTCCCACGGCGGTCGTTCCCACAGCGCTCGTCACACAGAGAGTTGCTACCTACAGCAATTGCCTGTTCGTTCGTTCGTCTTTTATACCTTGCTTTACAGTGCGCATGCGTACCGCTCTCAGGTGCGTCGTGACGCTGGGGCGTGACACGTACCAATGCCTCCACGGAACGATGAATGAACGACAATGAACGATCGCAGCAGGAACAACGAAACTAAAGATGGCGGAATCACGCAGGAGCCACAGAAAAATGAAGGCCACCCCCATGTCCAGGCTAGAGATGGCCGATATGGTGGCAATCCTGGAGGCCAAGGACTACGAATGTAGGAGGGAGGAGTATAAAAGGCCCAATAGCCACAAGGATTATGTGCTGGAGAGGGTCGTCCAGCGCATATTTGCCAAGCACGGGGTCCGGCGGAGCAAGGACCAGCTCCGCAAGCGCTGGTCGGACCTGAAGCACAGAGAGCCCGACCAGCTGCACCGGATCCATCGGATCCTAGAAAAAAGTAAGCAATTTATTTTTGTAACCAGTGTGTAGATGTGTAAATTCAGTGTGTGGATCTGTTCTTGGTCAAAGTAGCTAGAGAGCATTATCTGTGAATTTTTGGAATCTTTGTATGCCTTGGGGTTCCCAAATTAAAGTTATAAATCCAGCATACTGTATATGAAGAATACCATTTTAGACTGTTTTCAGACATTCCTTTTAGCTTTTGCACTTATGTTCTTTTTGTATTTTGCTACAGGAAAACAAAAAAAAGCAGCGGCCCACCCCCCTCCACAACCCACCGATGAGGCCACCCCTGGCCCCTCAGCTCAGGTGGCTGTAAGCCCACCTTCATCTCCAGAAGGTAAGTGCTAAATGACAATTAGATAAATTGTGACACAGCCAGGGGTGCTGCTAGGTGCCCAAAAGGGGGTGGGGCGGGGGTGTCAGGCCTAAACTAAAGGATAAGTATCACTTTACTGGCTGCTGGCTGATTCATCAGTGCCCATTAATCCAGCCTTGCTAGTGCAGATATGGTGAGAGGATAGCCCCCAGTGCTGGAAGGCACACAAATGCATATGATGGATAGCAGACAGCCCACATCCCATAGAAGCGAGGGGGGGGGGGGAGCAGCTGTAGGAGTTGACCAATGTTGCAACTTGTCAAGTATTTTGGCCCAGCCAAATGGCATCATTGTCTGGTTGTTGTTTATTTTCAGAAAGGACTCCCGAGGGCCCACAAGTCAGTGGTGGAAGCCCAGCAGATGTGGGCAGTCCAGCCCAATTGGAAGGTTGGTACACTTGAAACATATCCCGCAATGTATGTGTTGAACCTGTAGTGACTTTGGGATGCTCAATGAATGCCTATATTTTTTTTTTTTTCTCTTTTTTTAGAAGACTCAGATTGGCAGGAGATGCCCCAACATCCCCAGTCCCCGAGGGAACCTCCTGTTTGCCCTTGTAAGTACTGTTCTATTCTTGTTTCTTGTGTATTGACATGCCTATTTGGTACATGCATAGGCATGTACAGGGGGGTGTGGCAGGTGTACCTGGGCACATCCTAATCACTGCCTGTGGTGCAGATTTCCCCTATTGCCTGGGTTTCCCCTCATGTTTCAGAATGGAGAGTGGAGGAAGGGGCTGGTAAATATGTAATTTACCGGCCCCTTCCTTTTCTAATTTAACACAGTGAACACACTCACTATGTGCATTCATAACTGAAGCATAGTAAACCGTGTTTACTATGCTTCAGTTTGTGGATGAATAGGAAGACGCTCAGCAACGAGCTCTATCCCATTCATTCACTGTCCTGTACAGCTGTGGCTGCAGAGAAAGACGTGCGTTTGGGGTGCACACCCTAAAGCAATAGGCTGCGTACACCTATGGGTACATGGGACAGCAGTTAATAAACCAACACACCTTTTTTACATTTGTTAAAAGTAGGGCCCGACCCTTTATTATTGTTGCCATTCACCACTTACCAACCGGAAGCTTTGCCAGCTTTAGGACCCGAGCACTTTTTGCAATTTGGCACTGCGTCGCTTTAAACGTCAATTTTGACACTTTTTTGCAACCAATGACTTTGCCTGTGGCCGCTCATCACAGCTTGCCAGCGGACATTGGAGTGTGGTGGGTGCAAGCCCCCTAGCGGCCCTTTGCAGATCGCCCCCTTTTTACGCCGATTCGCGCACAGCAACCCAACTGCCGCTGTGAAAACACGGCAGGCGGTCGGGAAGTGGTTAAAGTGTTGGGAAAGTGCACCCCCTCTCCCCCAAACAACTACCCAAAAACTAGGCCCATCCAAGCCATCAGCTATTATGCTGCACATCATTGACCTTATGCATTTTCCTCTACTTACAGCTCACGAGCTGCCACACTGCACCATTGGGCGCCTCAGCCGGGACATCCAGTGGTGCCATGTGGAGCTGGAGAAGATCCAGAAGGCAGCACGGGAACTGCGGAGGGTCGCCCAGGAACAAGAGAGGGCAGTGCAGAACCTCCAGCAGCGACTGAGGGATGTTGGGGACATGCCGGC